>OFHU01001500.1:0-151599 GCA_900245905.1 Lacerta viridis
GCCTTGGACTTTGACTGAGGTGGTGCTGAGGTCTGGTCCCGACATTCACCCTCAAGGACCCGGGGTCAAGGGTTCAAATCCCCACATAACCATGAAGCTCTATGAGTTATCTTGGGTCCAGTATAGTCTCCCAGCCTAACCTACCTCACAGGATTGTTGTGAAGTTGATATGGGGACAGGAGAGCCACATATACACCACTTTGAGCTCCATAGAGGGTTATAATATAAATATGGTTAAAATAATCCAATCAGAGTTGAGGGTCTTAAGGCAACTTGTCCAACCCAGGGCAGAGAGGAGATTCCATTCAGGGACCTCTTGACAACTAGAAGACTTAGCAATGACTCTGCTCACACACACTTCATGCCCTCTGAATACCACTTTCACAGTTTTGGCTCTGCCCCAAGGAATCCTGGGAGTTGTGATTTCTTAAGTGTCCTGGGAACTGTAGTTCTGCAAGGGATAAACTAAACCTCTCAAGATTCTTTCTTTAAGTGGCATCAGTGTCTTTTCAATGAATGGGGTGGATGTACCCGGGTGCACCTTAACTCAAGAGAATTGCTGGTGGGCTGGATTTGTACAATTCATCAGCCAAGTACATGAAGTTGGCTGCAACTCAGCGACGAGCCAAACAATCGAAAACAAAGGAAACCCTTTGTTACTTTGGAACATGCAGAACGTGCAGAGGTTTCTGGTTGTTTTGGTTTTTTAAAAAATAAACTTGCTGCTACTTACATGATAGCCGGCAGGGGGCAGGTACTGCCTGCATACTCATAGCTAACCAGGAGCTTGAGTGGAATGGGTCTCCTGTCATATTTTGTGCAGCAGTGGCTTGAGCCTGTGAAGGAGAGGTGAGGATTGGAACAGTTTAGTGGCTTCTGTACCATGGAAGGTGAAAGGGGGATAGTATTCATAAAGGCTCTGTGAAGTCCCCAGCCTCTCCTGGAGAGGGGAAGGGTTCATTCTCCTTCCAATCAAGGGAGGGTCACTGGGGAGGGCTGGAATGGGCCTCCTTCCCTCCCCATCCACCTGAACTGATGCTTCATGGAAAAGAGCCCGAATCTCCCTGCAATGGATGCTGCTTCCCACACAACAGGCTCAGCCTGGGGCAGCAGGGACAGCCTTAAAAACTGTGGCCACCTTTGCCTGAAATATGGTGATAGGACTGTCACATGGAAGATGGAGCAAGCTCCCCCCCCCCCCGCTGCACCAGAGGGGAGGACCCAAACCAATGAATTCAAAAAACAAGAAAGGAGATTCCGACTCAATGTTAGGAAGAACTTTCTGAGGGTAAGAGGCATTCAACAGTGGAACAGGCTCCCTTGGAAGTGGTGGAATCCCCTTCAATAGAGCTTCCTAAGCAGATGTTGGATGGCCACCTGTCAGGGGTGCTGTAGCTGTGATTCCTGAATTGCAGGGGTTGGACTAGAGGACCTTTGGGGTGCCTTCCAACTTTACAGTTTTATGATTCTATGAAATGGCTGTCTGAACAGCATTCTTAGGACAGAGTAGAGAAGGAACTGCCCATGTGAGTCTGGCACCAGCTTCCCCTTTGAGTATGGTTGAGGAGGGAGGACAAGGAAGACTTACCATCACGAGCCTCATTCTGGGTCTCCTTGGTGTCTTCCCCTGATGGAAAGAAATGAATGGCGGCTCAATATAGGTTGGTCTCGCTTTCAACAGTCCACCATCCCATTGCCAAGGATACGGGATTATTTGCCCTGTGAAACTTTCATTGCTAGCCTGTGCCTTGTGTGAGGCACTTTCCCCATTTTTTAAATTTTAGTTTTTAATTTTCAGAAGGTTGCAAATTCAATACACCTTGTGAGGAGATCCAGAGACCAGTCTGGGTGGGCAGACTCACTCTGGGCCTGTGCCACTTCAGCTCTAGAACCCGTCACCCTGGCGCCACAGAGCCAAATGGATGCCCCCTCTGGCCCCATTAGGGAACACGCACTCTGCAAAAATGTGTATATTCGGAGCTTTCTCTAAAAAGCTGATGAATTTTCATGAGAGCTTTTAAATATGAGAATGGGCAAACAATGTGGAAATGCAGAAAACGGACATGACAATCGGAAAAATGGGGAACAAAGAAAGAGGGAATGTGACGGAATCATCACCCATTGCTAGGCCCTATCTTAGTTTAATTTATTTAAAAGCCGTTATAAAGCACTTAAATATTTTTAAGTCCAGTATACCTGAAGGAGCGTCTCCACCCCCATCATTCTGTCCGGACACTGAGGTCCAGTGCTGAGGGCCTTCTGGCGGTTCCCTCACTACGAGAAGCCAAGTTACAGGGAACCAGGCAGAGGGCCTTCTCAGTAGTGGCACCCACCCTGTGGAACGCCCTCCCACCAGATGTCAAAGAGAAAAACAACTACCAGACCTTTAGAAGACATCTGAAGGCAGCCCTGTTTAGGGAGGCTTTTAATGTTTAATAGATTATTGCATTTTAATGTTCTGTTGGAAGCCGCCCAGAGTGGCTGGGGAAACCCAGCCAGATGGGCGGGGTATAAATAATAATTATTATTATTATTATTATTATTATTATTATTATTATTATTCTCTAAGTATTGTAGAAATCTCTCTCTCTCTCTCTCTCCTCTCTCTCTCTCTCTCTCTCTCTCTCTCTCTCATAAAAGTAGCTTGCTGGATCAGGCCAATGGTTCACCAAGTCCAGCATCCTGGTTGCACAGTGAAGGAACAGTTCCTATGGTAAACCAGCAAGCAGGATTTCAGCAAAAGAGCCCTCTCCCCTCCTGTGGTTTCCAGCAACTTTCTCCCTTCCCCACCCCACCAGCCCCTCTCTAGAATTATTACAGCCTAATGATGAAAGCCATCCTGCCCATCTTTCAGCTGTAAAACAGGGTCTAAATCTCAGGCACACAGGATGCTGCCCTATCCTGAGTCAGAGACCTGGTCCGTCTTTCGTACCAGCATCATTCCTTGGTGAGCATTTGCTCCCCAGGGATTCAGGTAGCAAGCACTTTACCAGCCTTACCTGGAAATGCTGGAGTCACACCTGAAACCTATGGCAAGCAAAGCAGGTGCTCTTCCACTGACCTACAGCCTGTGCCCCAGGAGAGGAGAGGAGGAGAGGAGAGGAGAGGAGAGGAGGATGGATAGACACCCTTGACTCACCTGAAGAGGCATCAGCCAGGGCAAAGGTGGCCACGAGGAGGAGGAAGACGAGAGCAGCCAGAGAGAGCTTCATGGCAGATGAAGATGGAGAGACACTTCCCAGACTTCTTCGTTTATTCAGTCCTGGGTACCTGAGGCTCCCCCAGATTTCTTTTTATAGAAGATTCTGGCTACCCAAAATCTAGAATGCAGAGCTGACGTCATGAGACAATGGCTTTGTAGGAAGCATGGCCACTTCCCCTCCAGCTGATGCCAGTAGAGATAGTGAGGGTTTGATACCCAAGATAGGGAGGTAGGATATGGGCCCATCGTGGGGTTTATCATCTGTGGCATCCTTTTGTTGACAAGGAGGCTGATAAGAGCCCTTTTGTGGACCAAACCTGCTGCTGCAGCAGATCCACTTTCTGACCAAACTTGCCAATTTCTGTGTAAACAGTTCAGAAGCTTCAGAAGTAGATAGTGTTCCATGAGGAGATGTAGAATGCATCTACCAGCTAAGGACCTCTTTGGAACATAGCTGTCAACCTTCCCTTTTTTTGCGGGAAATTCCCCTATCAGTACTATAGGGGAATTTCCCGCAAAAAAGGGAAAGTTGACAGCTATGCTTTGGAGAGAGATGACTTGACCATGCTCTGATAACTTCCAGGCTGGATTTTTGTGATGCGCTGTATGTGCAGCAGCCAGTTTACTGACTGAGGTTCTGTTTAGATCTCATAAAAAAACCCTGCTCTAAAATAGTTGCACTGGTGCCAGTTTCTGGGCCGAATTCCAGGGGCTCATGACAGTGTTTAAAGCCCTAAAAGACTTAGCTCTCAAATATTTGAAAAGCTGCTTCCTTCCCTACAGACTGCCTTGGTTGTTGAGGTTGGCAAAGGGGTAGTTCCTCCACTCTCAGAGGTGGCGGCCCAGGACAGGGCCTTCTCTACGGCAGCCCCTAAGTTGTGGAACTCCCTTCCCACAGAGGTTCATCTGGCATCTTCATTGTACAGCTTTCAGAGGAAGCTGAAAACCCACTTCTTTGCCCTTGCCATTAACACTTAAGATATGCATAGTTTTAGGACCCATCTTCTTTTTATAGTTGTACAGTAAGTTTTTTTTTTTCCTAAAAAAAAAATTAAGGTTGTGTTTTAATGATGTAATATGCCCTTAACCTTATGGTTAAGTGTGGGTTGATAATGATATTAGTAATAATAGTAACATTATAGGTTTTAGAGGTCAACCTGGATTATGCCCCAAGGCGCTTCCAATTCTTGGGGTCTGGCACTCACAGTGGGTTGGAGATTAACAGAGGAAGTTGCTGAACTAGTCAGACAGGTTTCTTTGTGAGACAGTTGTAGGAATGTTTTGGGATGCAGGAGAGGATATATTGTTTAAGATATCCTATTCCAACTTGTGTTTACAAGTCCCAGAAATTAGCAGAGTTCTCATTCCCCTTTAAACACACACACAGTGGAAAGCTTGCTCAGGTTCGTTAAAACCTCTGTAATAAATGTCCTGGTATTTCCCCCATTAATCCCTCTCAAAATAAGACACTACACAGTCTTCTATAAAAGCATAAAAAGAGTTAACTCACGAGAAATCATCTGTTCACAATTGGATCCCAGACGGCAGACTTAAACATAGTAAAAGTTACATTTACTCAGGAGACTGTTCCATAAGGGAAAACAGTTCCTTTGTGGCCTCTTGGCTGGAGAGCATCCTAGCGATCTCACTTCTTTGAGAGTGTGGTCCAAAAGAAGAAGATGGAGTCTGGTCCCTGTGGTTTTGTCTTAACCTGCCCAGGTGAGACCACACCCATCTCCAGGATGAGCTAGGATACAAGAACTACAACTAAGTGAGGGTGCCACCCACTCTTAACTTGGACAGCTGCTCCAGGTCGCTGAGAATTAATGGCACAGGTCATCATTTAGGGTGACCCAAGCAGTTTCTGTGCCAAAACCAGGCCTAAACCTAAACTGAAATGTATCTAGTTGCTGGAAACCACATTGGAGGAGAGGGCTCTTGGCCTTGATTCCTCCTTGCAAGTTCCCACAGGCCTCTGGTTGGCCACTGTAAGGACATGATGCAGGACTAGTTGGGCTGTTGGCCTCATCCAGCAGGGGCTCTTTCATACCCTCCAACATTTTGGGAGGGCAAATCGGGGCACCTCGACACATCACCCTGCTGCCCCACTGCCTGCCCACTCACCTCCTCCCTGCCTGCTCTTTCGCTTCCCAACTGCTGCCCCCCACCCTTGTACCATTGTCTGCCGCCTCCCCCTCTGCTCCCTCTATGGCTTCCACCACCTCCTCCTCTGCTGGTGCTGGAGATGTACTTCCAGAAGCTGGCTTCCATAGGTTCAGCGATGGAAGGAGGAGGAAGAGTGGTGACACGTGGGGGCAAAGTAGGTTTTGCTTCCATTTTTTTGGTCCCATGCACTGGTGTGGGTCAACTGACTTGTGGGACGTGTGGGACAAAGAAACAGCCACATTCTGCTCCTGCACTCTGGCACAGCCAAGATGGAGACCAGAAGTCAGGGCAGCTTCTGTCACTCTGGGATGTCGCACTTAAAATGTCCTTCTGTTATGTTCCTATGGAAGCAGCTGGCTTGTGTCATCTTCTGGACCCTTGTTCCTTGTATCCACCTCTGGGTTGCCACAACACTTCCTGACTCAGTCTCACTCAGTGCTGGCCCCAGCTGTCCCCCTGTTACCCCCAGAGCCACCTCAGCTAGACAAGGGGTCAGGGCACCATGAATCATTTGGATAAGGAAGAAGTGGTTTATGTCTCTTGAAAGAGATGCCACTTCCTTCCTAGGCACAAACACACATTCTTTCTCTTGCTCAAAAATAGAACGTCTGCAGTGCTGTGCAGTGTGACACAGCATTATGGGGGCAGTGTTCCCTTTTTGTTCCTGGAGTGCATAGGAGCCAACGCCTAGGGACTGAGGTCCCTTTAGTCCCCCCCCATTAAATATTTGAAGTGACTGGGGACACACAAAGTTGATGGGCATTGCCGTTCAAATGGTGTGTGTGTGGGTGTGTTGCATCTTGAGATCAATTTTGCTCCACCCTCAGCCCTGCTCTCTGCTTCTATCTTTGGCTACAGGAGGAAAAATAATGGGTTGTCCCTCTGGCTGATCTTTAAGCAACTCACACACTCACACTTGAAAGCCACACTCTTGGTCATGCGGTGGTTATAAGTGAGAGGCACCATGCACATGCTCAGCCTCACTTCCTTCAATAATATTGTATCACTTTTTGCACGACTGGTTTTCTGGCATTAAAAGTCACTATTTCTCTCGACTATTTCTCTTACGAGGGTCATAAACACACCACACACTCAAAGCACTCTTATAGTATTTTCACAGTCATTGCGCCTCCCTGCCAAAGAATCCTGGGAACTGTGTTTTTTTAATGGTGCTGGGAACTGTAGCTCTGTGAGAGATAAAACTACAACCTTTAAGTGGTTCTTTAAGTGGTATACGAAAATACAGGGCATTTTTTTCAGCCACAACTCACAGGAAGTCAGTTCTGGCACTTCTCGGGTAGGTGCCTTGCCTGACGAAAGAAGATTGGATACAAAAACTCATGGATTATGCAGAAATGGCGAAACTTACTGGAAAAAATAAGAAATCAAGACAACAAACCTTTTACAAAATAATGACAATGGTTTATTGAATATGTACAAATAAATTGTAAACAGATAAGGACATTGGCAGGATTATAATAATAACCTGCAGAGTAAATAATTAAAGTAGATAAATAAAAGAATGTCAAGTTAAGTTAGAATATGAAGGAAATGATAAATATAAATTTAAGAAACTGTGGTTCCCTCCAAATCTATGATCCTACATCCGTAAGCTTAGAATTTGTAAGAGGGAACTTGCTGAAGGAGCCAGACCAGTTTCTTTGCCAAGCGAATTGTAAGGTGACTGAGTGGCTGCTCATGAGTAACCAGGCTGACACGAAGCTTCTAAAACTAACTTCTTTAATGATGCAAATATTTACAGTGCAGTGCAAGAAAGAACGTCCAGCTCATCCTTCGGCAGAGTTTGGGAATGACTTCTTCCGGTTCCTTGCCCAGCATAAAAGGCGTGGAATGCGGAACCCCCGCCTCCCCCCTCTACGTCTTTCCCCCCCTGTGCAAAAGGGGAGACGGAAGGGGTGCTTCACCTCCTGTTTCTGCTTGGTGCGAAGGCTCTCTTCCCCTGTCACAGCCCTTGCCCCCACTTCCTGTCTCCATCTCCCCCTCCCCACTCGAGGAGTTACTGCTCCTCCCACTGGATGAAGATGAGGAACTCAGCATCCGGCGAGGGCAGTCTCCTGACACGAATGGCCTAAGTTGGCCAGATAAGTACCCCTATTTACCGGTACATGTTGAAAGTGTTTGCCATAGAGCCGACATGACAGTGATGTGGGATTGAGGATTGGAGTGGTCATTCTGTGATATCATGGCAGCGGACAAAGCTGTATTGTAAAATTTGAATAAATGTTTTGTTGTTGTTTAATTTTTTTTTTTAAAAAAGAAAGAAAGTGGTTGCTGTAGAGATAAGCAGATGGGGTCCCCCCCCACCTCACCTAGCTGAATGCAGGGTCTTCCTAGGATAGGGAGCAGTAAGCCAAGGGTAGCTGTGTAGGAGAATTGTACTGTGTGGCTTTCACTGATGCTGGAAGCTGGAGACCCAGAGCCTTGTCTTGCTCTGTGCTGGACCCAAAGCTGTGATTTGAAGCTTTCCTGAAACCCTAATGAGGAAGCAAGCTCGAGACTTCCGATTTTACCGCGCACCGGGATGGACGCGTTCCGCTAGAGCTCCGCTAAAACTCTAGAGGGGAGCGCTTGCTGGAGAGGTTTTCGGGGCTCCGTGAAGGCTGCACGACCCCAAAAAGACCCAGGGGGTGACCCTGAGTCAGAACACCCAGCGGCGTCGGACGGGACCTCCGAATTCTACGTCGTTGTGACGAGAGAGCGGGGGACTTGGACGTGTGGGTACAACACCTACCAGCAAGAAGCCTCGTTACCGGGAAGGTGGGCAGCGGTAAAATTTCCTATTTTTATCACCCCAGAACATACCTAGCTGGCATTAAAGAAAGGACAATTTAAAATAAAGCCCAGCCATCTAGGAAATAAGAACAGAAATAAGGGGGTTGAGACGGAAGAACAGAGGAAATTAACCTCGCTGTTAAGAACCTAGCACAGAAATTAAGAGGTTCAGAAAAACTGCTTTTAAAAATTAGGAACTGTACTGCTACAAACTCCCCTGGACTCTAACCAGAAAAGGGGGGATAAAACGGAGTAGGGACACTTGAATTTATTATGGATAATACGATTTCCTGATGCACTAAGTGAATTCCTTCCTGCTGTTTGTCTGGCGTAATTCTGAGGGGGAAGAGGAGGTAATTGGAGAACATACCGGAGAAATTAAATGATCTGCTGATCTGCTGTTGTTTGGTTGCTGCTTGGTGGGAATGGCGGGAATGGAACCTTGGGTGGCTGTGGTGAAAATGGAGGAGCGTGGACAGTGAGGGGGCGTGGACTCCTAAGAACTTAATGAGAATTGAGGAAGGATACAAGTAAAGAACAAAAGAAAGGATAAAACCAACGGAAGAAGAACCGCAGATAGAAAGACTGTGGGGAAAGAAAACAGCGACACCAGTGGCCAACCTGGACATTACAATCTGACTTGGAAATCCAAAAAGTGAGGACAGCGACACCAGTGGCTACCTTTGACACTGCAATACGACCTGGAAGTTTAAGAAATAAGGACAGCGACACCAGAGGTCTGAACTGTAATAATACCCTTATAAAGGAAAACAGCGACCACTAGTGGTTGGACTTAAAAATACAATTGAAGACCAGCAAAATAAAATTAAGGACTGAAAAGAAATAAGTGGTAAATGTTAGTGAAACCTTGGCTGAGAATATTTGAAAAGGTGATACTATTATGTCAACAAATAAGAAATATAGTCAAAGTGTGATTTATAATCAGCAGGGTAGAAGGAACTCAGGCCAAGATATAGACATGGAAGTGAAAGAACTAATTTTAAGCCTGAAAGGAGATATAGGTGAAATGAGAAAAGAATTCACTGAGTTGAAAAGGGAAATGAATAACAAAATGAATGGAATTGAGGAAAAACTAGACTCAATGAACATAAAGGTGGAAGACAATACAAAATCAATTGTTGAGATGAGAGCACAAATAAATGCGCTCTCAGAAGAAAATAAGGAATTGGCAAAAAAAATAGAGGAAGGGGAAACCAAAACACAACAATTAGAAGAGATCATCAAAAAAGCCTCTAAGGAAATAAAGCATTATAAAAAAGAGGGGGGGAAAGCTGATAAAGAAAGGGAAGAATTTAAAATAACACAAGAGGCTACTTGGGACGCGATGTCTATGTTACAGATGCAGTCCAAGGAGAAGACCCTAAGACTGAGAGGTGTCCCAGAGAGGTTGGATGAAAACCTACAAGGGGCTTTAATTAAAGAAATAGCCACCTGGCTAGAAGTAGAAGAAGAAGAATTAGCAGACAACACAGAAAACCTATTTAGAGTTAATTCGAAAAAAGCAAAAGAAAACCAATGGCCAGGAGACTGTTTAATAACATTCACCTCAAATAAATGGAAAAACAGGATTTTACAAACTAGGAGACAAAAGAAACTTATGATAGATGAGGAAGAAATTGTAATCCTGAAAGAAGTTCCTCCACGTCTCTTGAGAAAGAGGGACAAATACCAATTTTTAACAAAACCTCTTAAAGCCAACTCCATATTTTTCAAATGGGAATATCCAGAAGGATTATCCTTCCACTTTAAAGGTAGGAGAAGGAGGTTTGATAATCCGGTGGATGCAGATATTTTCTTCAGAAAGTACAAGGATGAACTGGGAGTAAAAAAACAACAACTAAAAGGAAATCCTAACCAGAAAACATCACGCCAAGACAGCAACTCTGAAAGTGAATAAATAATAAAAGAAAAAAAAATTTTTTTTTCTTTTTTCTTTTTTCTCTTAAAAAATCAACAGATTTTATTCGAATAAATAAATAAATGAATCTCAAAATCTCCTCTTGGAATGTGAATGGATTAAACAGTAAAAATAAAAGAAATAGAATATTTCACATACTATCAAAACAAAAAAATGATATCGTATGTCTTCAGGAAACGCATATTAAAAAAGAACATAAAAGATTGCTGATAAACCCAAAACTAGGACAAGAATTTGTAGCCGCAGATGAAGTTAAAAAAAAAGGAGTAGTGATATATGTAAGAGCAGGTTTAGAACCACAATTAATATTTTCAGATCCGGAAGGTAGAATAATTGTATTGAAAATAAATTATCTCGGAGAAATAATACATATAATAGGAATATATGCGCCAAACACCAAAAAAGCAGAGTTCTTTAAAAAGGTTGAAACAAAATTGTTGGAATATGTTGAAAGTAGAATGGTAATTTTAGGAGATTTAAATGGAGTAATAGATCCGAAAATAGATAGAACAGGAAGTAGAAAGGAAAATAAAAAAGGGAAATTACCGACATCGTTCTTTAATATGATAGAAAATTTAAATCTGAAAGATGCTTGGAGATTCAAGAATGAGGCTGAAAGAGAATATACATTCTTTTCTGATTCAAAAAATATGGCAAGCAGAATAGATGCCATTTGGCTATCTTCAGAGCTATTAAGCAGAGTTCAGGAAGCTAAAATATTACCTAGAACAATATCGGACCACAATCAGATTTTACTACACTTAAATTCGGAATGGAAGTCAGGTATTAAAAGATGGAAATTGAACACCTCATTATTATACGATGAGAAAGTAATAAATGGCGCAAAAAGAACATTACAAGAATTCTTCAAATTAAATAACAAAAAAGACTCAGATATAAAGACAATATGGGACACTAGTAAGGCAGTAATTAGAGGATATTTTATCAAACAAAACGCCATACAAAAAAGAGAAAAAGAAAAAGAGAAAAGGGGAATCCTAGAAGAACTAGAGAAAAAAGAAAAAGAGCTACATAAAAATCCAAAAAAAATAAATTTAAAAACTGAAATTAATATGTTGAAAACAAAATACAAAATTAAAATAGAACAAGAAATGGATTGGAATTTAAGGATTTGGAAACAAAATAATTTCGAATTCGCAAACAAACCGGGCAAATATTTGGCTTGGCAATTGAAAAAAAAGAGAAATGAAAAATTAATAAACAGAATAAAAGTAGGGGAAACAACTATTGATGATCCACAAATAATAATGAAAAAATTTGTCCAATACTATGAAGAATTATATAATAAAAAAGATGAAAACAAAGAGGAGATAAAGCAATATTTGGAAAAATATAAAATTGGAATTAATATAAAAGAAGAAGTGAAAGAACTAGATACCCCTATAACAATACAAGAAATAAAAAACTCAATCAAAAGGAGTAAATCAGGGAAAACCCCAGGGCCAGATGGCCTCCCAATAGAATATTATAAAAGACTAGAAGATATCTTGGTAGCCCCTTTACTCGAGATAATGAATCACGCATTAGAAAAAACAGAAATTCCGGATTCCTGGAAAGAAGCATATGTCACACTCCTGCAAAAACCTGATACAGATAATGAAAAAATGTCAAATTATAGACCAATTTCCTTGTTAAATAGCGATTATAAAATTTTCGCTGGAATAATAGCAAACAGACTAAAAGAATTGGCCAAAAAAGTAATACACCCCAACCAAGCGGGCTTTATACCCGGGAGACAACTGTATAATAATACAAGGAACATCGTGGACATAATAGAATACCTGGAATTTAAAATTGATAAAAAGGCGGCCTTACTATTGTTAGATGCAGAAAAAGCATTCGACAATGTCTCATGGGAATTCATGAAAAAACAAGCTGAAACAATTGGCATAGAGGGAAGAATGCAAAAGGCCATTGAGGCAATATATAATCACCAAAAGGCTAGACTTATAATAAATGGAAATCTAACGGAAAGTTTTTTGATTTCCAAAGGAACAAGACAGGGATGTCCCCTTTCACCTCTATTATTTGTCTTGACAATAGAAATTCTCTTACAAAACATTAGAAATAATAAGAAAATAAAAGGAATAACACTAGGTAAGAACTTCTTATAAAGTGCGAGCTTTTGCTGATGATATTATAATAACAACCCAAGACCCGATAGAGAGTATACCAGCAGCTCTGGAGACAATTAAAGAATACGGGGAATTAGCAGGATTAAAAATAAATTATCAAAAAACATCATTATTAACCAAAAATTTAGAGTTAAAAGAGAAAAAGGAATTACAACAATTAACAGGATTGGAGATCAAAAACAAAGTAAAATATTTGGGGATTTGGTTAACCTCTAAAAGTATTAATCTATACGAAGATAATTACGTAAAAACTTGGAAAGACATCAAGAAAAACATGGAAATATGGAACAGGTTGCACTTATCATTATGGGGAAGAGTTTCCGTTGTCAAAATGAATATATTGCCAAAGATGACATTCTTATTTCAATCCATTCCAATTCTAGGGGGCATGAAGTGCTTTAAGGACTGGAAAAAAGAATTGACGAAATTCATTTGGAACGGGAAAAAACCCCGAATAAAATTTCAATTATTGACCGATAGCAAAGAGAGGGGAGGTTTTGCACTGCCCAACCTAGAATTGTACCATGCAGCAGCAGGGCTATTATGGATAAAAGAATGGATTACATTGGAGAACCCAGAGATATTGGATTTGGAGGGATCAGATAATCGATTCAGTTGGCACTCCTACTTGTTATATGATAAGGTTAAGGTCCACAGGGGGTTCTTAAACCATCTTATAAGAAAATCTTTATACAACATCTGGTCAAAATATAAAGGAATTTTAGAACCAAAAATACCCCTGTGGACCTCACCAGTGGAAATTATTACAGTTAAAAAAACAAATATGGAAGGGAGGTGGGCCACATATCAAATATTACTAGAAAAACAACAAGAGGAATGGTCTTTAAAAAAATATGAAGAGGTAAAGGAATATTTGAATGACTGGCTACAATATTTCCAGATTCACCAAAGATTTATAATGGATAGAAAAATGGGTATTGCAAAAGAAAATTCAAAATTTGAAAAAGAATTAATACAAAATAAAGGCAAACACATCTCACGTATGTACAAGTTACTATTAGAGTGGGATCTTAAAGAAGAACAGGTGAAATCTGTAATGGTTAAATGGGCCCAAGACTTAGGCCACAATATCCTGATGGATCAATGGGAAAGGCTCTGGCAAGTAGATATAAAATTCACTGCCTGTTATTCTCTGAGGGAAAATGCCCTTAAGATGATGTATAGATGGCACTATACACCGGAAAAACTAGCCAAAATGTATAAAAATAGATCACATTTATGTTGGAGATGCGGTAAAGAATGTGGGTCTTATATGCATATGTGGTGGAATTGCCAAGAGGTTAGTATATTCTGGAATGATGTTTATGAAGAACTGAAAAAACTACTGAAATGTACATTTAAGAAAAAACCGGAATTATTTTTACTAAGTATAGTGCCAGATGAGTTAAAAAAACCAAAAAGAACATTAGTATTGTATGGAATAACAGCGGCCAGAATATTAGTAGCCAGGAATTGGAAGAACAAGACTTTACCAAATATGACTGATTGGCAAAATTTGATGTTAGAGTACTTTGAGTTAGCGATAAACACTGGAAGGGTAAGAGAGCAGACCAAACAAAAAGTCCATATTGAATGGAAGTTATTTGAGGAATACCTGGAGAATAATGGTATTAGAAGCTCCTTTATAGCAGAAATAGATTGAACCAGATGACAAATCAAGTAAGAGTTAATAAGGAGATAAAGAGGAACAAAAAGAAAAACTTATAACTGTGCGATAAATATAGACAATGAATAACAGAAACAGCGAGTTTAATTGGAAGTCTTTTTTTATTTAACATCGAAATGTTTTAATTTGTGGAAATTGTGTTACAGTTTTTGTCTTTGATGTTTGTGTTGGATTATTTTTTTGATAAGAATGTAAATAATCTTATTTTTCTTTTCTATTAATTTTCCTTTTCTTTCTTCATTCATATCTTTCCTTCTTTTTTTTTTCCTTTTCTCTTCTTCTTTTATGTTATGTTTTGTTGTATTTGGCTTTTAATGTTGTGATATTTGTTATTTGTCTGAGTGTTTTTTAAAAGAATAAAGTTTATTTAAAAAAAAAAAAAGAGGAAGCAAGCTCCTTTCCCTTTCCCTTTTAATAATAATTTTTATTAGTTTTCAATTACAGTCCAGTAATAGCCTCATTATAACAATACCAATTTATCATATATATTAATACCAATCGTTCAAATACCGAATTATAAAATTTAGTTAAAGTGGCTCCCCCACATGCTAGATTTGATGGTTTTCTTTATTTCTGCATTCCAAAATCTTATTGATTTCAATTACATTCCAGCCATAATAATCCCTCATACAAGAACTGCAATATTAATAACTCCTATTCATGTTGACACATTAAATGATTTATAAAACTATAAGTGAGGAACTCAAACTATATCCTTATTTTTTCTTGTGTGTGGCGATTATTCTGTCTGTGCTGTTTCTTCCTGTCCTTGTAAGATGTTATGTCTATCTTTCGCCCGGTTGTTGTTGGTATCCCTCACGCCTTGGGCGAAACTGATATCCCATTGCTGTTCCAGAAATTCCTCTGTCGCTCCATCCACAACTTTAACAACAGCTGCAAAAGTCACCCTGTCCCAGTAAATATTACCTGTTGTCACCATTTTTCCTCAGCCTGGGAAGAGAGCGGTCAGTTGAACTGCAGATGACTCAATAAAGAACCTTATCAGTTCCTTGGCAGTTCACAGACTCCTTTCATCCTTCCTTCCAACTGAAGATATATGAGCAATTATACTTCCAATTAAATTAAATTCCAAGTCCTCTTAGCGTTATTCAGTTCACTTCGTAAACAATAAAGGATGGGGAAGAGTCAGCTCTAAGTTTCCATCATTAACCTTTTGCAAAATAGAGCTTCCCTCCCTTTCCCTTTTTTTTACACACATAGTTCTGTTTGATGTTATATTCCATATTTATAATCCAATTTCTTCCATCCTCACTTGTACAAATATAATTTGAACTAACATTCAGAGGAGGGTTGCCGAATCATAAATGTAGAGAAGAAAACTTTAAATAAAGAAACCGTAGGCTCCCCAGTCCCCTCGTCTTTTGCACCGAATGAAGTCTTATCTCAAGTACAAACCTTAAAGTCCTTGCAGCTGGTTTGTTCCGCAGTTTGTGATCTTATCTCTTCTAGCACACAACTGTACTTTACTCCAATTAAGCTCTAATTAACAGGAGAACCTCTGCTTCTTAATGATGGCGTTGGAGGGTTTTCAGCAGGTGAAGTACTGAACCCCAGAAAAGTGCAGGAAACCCTTGAGTCTCTCGGTGCTCAGAAATTGGGCTGCATGTCACAATATAAAATTATATTGGGGAAAATTCCTTGCCCAAAATGTATGTATTTGGCAAAATTGTGTACGAATGCGGATAAACCAGAGAAAATATATGTGGAAATTCATGTGGGTTTTTGCACAGGCTTTTAAAAGAAAAATTGATGCGGAAATGTGGAAAATTGAACTTCCAAGTTCGAAAGAATGAGAAACTCAGAGGAACCCAATGAGCCGCTTTTTCTTGCCCCCCCCCCAATTAAGCTGCAGAATGAAGCTGAACCCTTGCGAGCGGGATGGGGGTTGGGATGAACGAACCAGAATGAACCAGTCTGAGGCCCAGAAGGATTCCATTTTTGCCCTGAGATTTATTCACATGAAAGGTCTTTGTGATGATGCTTTACAGAAAAAACCTTTAGGCTATCTCACTTCCCTTGTGGAAAACAATAATACAAAAACAGGCAACTGCTTAAAATATGCTGACATAATTTAAATAAAATACATTATATTAAAGTGCAACTGTCACATGGGCGGGTGTGGATGCGTGTGCATGTTCCGCAAGCGGCAAGGCTTTCAGGCACTTGGTTCCCTCATTCCTTGCTGGGTGTTGTCAATGTTTGGGAGAGACTTCGGATACGTTCCTGGGTCCACGCGGCACTGGGGTCTGCACATTGCCGTTTATTCGCTTTCGTGATAAATCTGCAAAGGGAGAAATGCCTGTTTAGTGCCCAGCCAGCCTGAGCATCAGAAGCTGACACATGCTGAGTCAGACCAATTGGTTCATCTAGCTCTGCGCTGTCTACACTGACTGGCAGCAGTGGCTCTCTAAAGTTTCGGTAAGGATTATATCCCATCCCAGCCCCACCTGGGACTGTACCTAGGACCATCTTCAGGCAAACAGGTGCTCTGTCCCAGAGCTACATGGAGAAAGGCAATGCTCTGCTTTGAGAGCATCCCAGCTTTGGCCTGGGGGTGGGGAAGAGGAGGGCACCCCTGGCATTCACCTTCCAGAGCCTCTCCCTCCCCTGGGAAGCTGTTGACTCGCTCTCCCACTTGCATCTCAGGTGGGGTTGGGGTTGGGGGCTGAGGCTTCCCTAAGGCCAGCAGGTCACTTCCAGGACAGAGAGGTTCAAGGTCGCCTGACAGTCACCCAGGAGGTTTGGCGGTGGTGTTGCTTTGCACCGATCAGGCACCAAGGAAAGGAAGCTAGCTAGCTATAACCCCATGAAATATAAAGTCAGACTAAGAACATGACATGAGGAATAGGAACTGGAGGAGAGGGCTATCAAAGGCTGTACTCTGCCTCACAGTCGGAGGCAGCAATGCTTCTGCTGGAAACACAGGAGGAGAGAGGGCTCTTGCGCTGGGGTCCTGCTTTCAGGTTTCCCACAAGCATCTGTTTGGCCACTGTGAGAACAGGATGCTGGACTAGACGGGCTACTGGCCTGATCCAGCAGGCTCCTTTTATGTTCTAATGTCCTTCTGTTCTAACCTTTTGCCACCCTCTTCCTGATCTGGCAGTGCCCACTGTTTGAACTGTGACAAAGGGAGGGGGAGGCTCCCTTCAGTGGCATAATGTGGGGGGGGGCAGGGGGGCTGTGGACTCAGGTGCAAAATTCTGAGGGGGTGCAACTAGGAGCCCCCATGCAGGCACAAGGACCCCCACCCTGGTGAAGGCGGAAGAGCAGCCCAGGCCCACGGTGAGTGGGCACAGATGGAGGGAGGTGGGCAAGGGGAGAGTCCAGCACAGCCTTGCCTGGTGCTCCTCAATGTGGGCATTGGGGGGATTCGCCCACCAAGGGCTGTGTCGGCTGGCTGGTTTCCCCCCTGCATGGACAGGCAGGTGGTGCAGCAAGGCCCCACTTGGCTCTCATGGGGTGGGTGGTCTGGCAGCATCAGCGGCTTGCCTGCCCCAGGGACACCCACGCTATGCTACAGTCACCCTTTTTGCAAAAAAAAAGGAGTGTTCCCCCCCCTTCCATGCAAAGAGCAGTCCTGGAGCCCCCTGATCTGGTATAGAATTGCAAAGGGGCTTTGGCCTCTGCAGCTGTTGCTGATGGTTTGTAGCTTGGCTGATCACCCACAAATTGTTTTCAAAGTTTTTCATACTTACACGACAGCTGGCAGGGAGCACCAGCTGTTTGCATATTCGTAGGATGCCAGGAGTTTGAGTGGTATGGGTCTCGTAACATATCTCTGACAGCAGTAGCCTAAGTCTGTGGGAGAGAAGAGCGGAAGGGAGTGAACGAATGACTTCTGCTTCCTGCAGTCTTGATTTGACTCCACAGGAGATTGGACCTGAGACCTTCTGCATTCAAGGCAGTTGCTCTGTCATTGAGCTTCTTCCCCCAAAGCAAGATTCTAGTCCCAAGGATTCTGAATCAAGGACTGTTATTAAATATAGGAAGCTACCTTATACCGAGCCAGACCATTGGTCCATCTAAGCCAATATTGTCTACACAGACTGGCAGCAGCAGCTGTTCGGGATTTCATGCAGGGGATGTTACCAGCCTAACCTAGAGATGCGGCTGGGGATTGAACACGAGACCTGCATTCAAAGCAGATGCTCTGGCACTGAGTTACTGTCCTTTCCCTAAAACTATCCACAGTCATGAGTACTGAAATCTTAGAGGACTGATTTAACAGGCACATAAGACGCTACCTTTCAGCAAGTCAACCCATCTAGCTCACTATGGTCGGCAATGACTGGCAGTGGCTCGGTGTGGTTTCAGATGTGGGGCATTCCCAGCCCTAACTGGAGATGCTGAGGAGTGAATCTGGGGCCTTCTGCATGCAGGACAGATGCTCCACCACTTACATCCTTCCTGATGGGACCCCTTCATCCTCCTCCCACCCTCGCCTGCTTAAAAACAAACTCCAGTCCAGAGCCACTGGAGGAAGGAGGTCATAATTTTGACTTCACTTCAGACACATAGATAGTCCAAAATGAGCCCAGTGCTGGATTGCAGAGACACAATCTGGAGCTTGCATGGTGTGATGTGTACGAAAATATTCCTGCATTGTTGAGGGTTGGACTAGATGGCCCTCGAGGTCCCTTCCAATACTACAATTCTATGACACTGTCTTTCCGAAGACCCAATTACAACATTGGGACCAATTGCCTAGAAAGCTGGTAGACTCCCTCCCTCCCTCCCTCCCTCCCCCCTCCCCGCTCTCTCCAGAGCTCTTGATGCAAAAGCTTGACAACCAGCACTGTTGGGGTTTCCCTAGTTCTGGATTCAATCCTTGAAAGGGGAAAGACTAGGCACCCCACAAAGACCCCTCCGTGGCTCTATGACACTTACTGGCTATTTTCTACAGGTGCAGGCAGGGAAGAGAGGGTACTATCTCTGTGCCTGGGAACCCCTGTTTTGCATGCAGAAGGTTCTAGCAGGTCCAATCCCTGAACTCTACAATTCCATGATTCTATGATCTGGGAGTTGTTCCTGCTCACACAGGCCATTGTGTTCAGTGAGGTTATGGGAAACTGTTCCTCCACTGGAGAGAGGAAAATACTCTCTCTCTGGCCAGCAGAGGTGCCTTGGGGAGGGTTGCAGTGGGGGCCTGCTCTCCTCCCTAGCAAACCCTTTAGGAGGGGACTACCGCTCCTTCACTGTGCTCCCCCTTAAGAATATAAGAGGAGCCATACTATCCTCCATGAACTGATCTAATGCTTTTTTAAAGTCTTCAACATTGGTGGCCATCATTGCCTCCAGGGAGAAGGAGAACATCAGAAGCGCCTTGCTGCATCAGGCCAGTGGCCCATCTAGCCCAGCATCCTGTTCTCACAATGGCCAACCATATGCCCCAATAGGAAGCCCACAAGTGGGACCCGAGCACGCTCCCTTCCCGTGGGTTCCAACAACTTGTCTTCAGAAGTGTTGCTGTCTCCAACCACAAAGGCAGAGCGTTGCCACCACGGCTGGTGGCCACTGATAGCCCTCTCATGCTTGGCCCAGCTCCTGGGGCAGCAGGAGCAGCCAGGAGTGCAGGAGAGCCTTGGAATGAGATGGTGGTGTGGACTGTGGTCCCCAAGGCTTGAGATGCCTTTGGCAGTGATGCTGTGAAGAAGGAAAGGGGGACTTACCCACACGAGACTGAGCCTGGGAGAAGAGGAGGGCATTGATGGTCAGCAGGAAAGCAAAGGCAGCAATGAAGCTCTTCATTTCTGCTTGTGGAATGGAAGAGGAGGCTTGTTGCTCAAAGCTGAGGGTGCAGAAGCAGTCAAGGTCCAAGCTCTGGGTTGCTCCAGAATGAGCTCCATGAGTTTCTCCCTCCTCTCTTTATACAGAAAGTTAGGAGGAAAGTGGGGGGGGGGAGTTTCCTTGGAAGCCAAATCACTCAGGAGTGACGACATCCATTCCCAGCCCAATTTTGCTGGGAAGGGGAAGTGAAAAGGATCCACATTAGCTAGCAAGGGAGGGAAGGGGAAGTGAAAAAGAGATTCTGCAATCCCCTGCTGGTCCTGCAGGTGGCTGGATCTGGTCGGGAACAGAAGGCAAGGAGGTGTTTGCTGCCTTGGCTATCGGCCCGAAGAGGAAAGTTTTCAGCACCAGATCTCAGAGGGATGAGAAGGAGCACAGCAATCTGTGGAACATTTCCAAGAGGGAGGCAGCAGTAGGGGCTTTTTTTGTTGTTGTTCTTGCAGATGCACAAGAAATAGCAGGACACTGGGAAGATTTTCTGCTAGGGATTATTATAGGGACAGAAATTCCAAAAAAAGATAATTAAGTTGTTTATGTATATAACTTCAGCAGCAAGGATTCCCCACCCCCACCCTGAAATTGAAAGATGAAGAGGTTCCCACTAAAGAAGAATGAAGAAAGAAAGAAAGAAAGAAAGAAAGAGAGAGAGAGAGAGATGGACTGAATCAGCAAAGTTACCAGCTAAAATAAAAGAACTTAATGATGCTTCCAGTTACAGGTAGATAGCCGTGTTGGTCTGCCATAGTATAATAATAATAATAATAATAATAATAATAATAATAATAATATCCTTCCAGTAGCACCTTAGAGACCAACTAAGTTTGTTCTCTAAGGTGCTACTGGAAGGATTTTTTTATTTTTTATTTTGTTTTAATGATGTTTGTTTCATTGAAGAATGGAAGCCTTTTTCGGATTATTTAAATAAATATTATAGTACCAGGAACCCGTGGGCAGGATTCGAACTATAAGCAACAGAAAGAATTAGAAATTATTGTATCATCTGAACCTAACCTTGACCTTGAACGATATGTCAAGAATTAGTGAAAGGGAAATGTAAATTATTTATGTATGCGGCAGCCGCGTCAAGAATTTTAATAGCTCAAAACTGGAAGTCAGGAGAAATGCCAACAAAAGAACAATCCAGTATAATATATGCAACACGTTGGCGGCGCACAATAATCTCCAAGTCAATTATACATTCTTTATCATATATTAGTCATCAAAGTTCTGAGAAGAATATATAAAGTCTTATACAAAAGCCACAAGGACTTATAACCTGACAAATCTGAAAACAGACTGTTGATATCTAATTACAATGTGTTTTTTTCAAATGTTTGATACCATCTAAATATCTAATTCTAGTATGTCTTCCAGGTGTTAAACTCAGTCTTTAGATTTCCTTTAAATAAATTCCTGAAGATATCAACAAAGGTAAGTTCACTGTGGTTTCCAAAAGCGTGAGGTGTTGATGATATTACAAACAGACGTTAATAAAGATGTACATAAAGATGAAGAGACAGGGTGCCGGCCGTTTTTCACCTGTTTCTCCCAGGCAATCCTGTAGTTTAGGAGGTCATTATTCGCCCCCAATGGGGCCCTTTGATTGGGGCTTGCAGATGGCACACTCCCACGAAAGATTATGGGCTTCTTCATTGGTTCTCAAGACTTGAATACATATACAAATTCATGAAGAAAACCTTTTCTTGGCTTAAGCTGAAGAACTAGGTTTGATGCCATACACATTGTTAGAAGATGAGGAGCATGATACCCAGACTGATACCCAGAGAGAACTTGCTGCAAGACAGACCCAAAAAAGAAAATAACAACAAAGCATAGTTCAAAAGAAATTAAAAGACAAAAAACAGCAAGAGCTTCTAGAGAGTATTAGAAACAAAGAGAAACAATTATGTAAGACGCCAGACAATGCAGAGATCAAGAGGGATATCAAAATTCTACATTCACAATACGCAATGATAATTAATGAAGAGATGGAGTGGAAATTAAGATATTTAAAGCAAAAGTTTTTTGAACAAGCCAACAAACCAGGGAAGCTACTCGCCTGGCAGTTAAAAAAAAGAGAGGCAGAGAAAATCATAAATAGAATCAAAGTAGACGGGGAAATAATAACCGACCCAAGGGAGATAGAAAAAAGATTTGAAAATTTTTACAGAAAATTGTACAGCGAGGGAAGTGAGACTAGAAGGGAAATAAAGGATTATTTAAAACAGAACTGCCTCCCAAAGCTTACCAAAGAACAAAGAGAGAGGTTAAACACTCCTATAACATCTTACGAACTCCAAGTTGCGATTAAAGAAGCAAAACCAGGGAAGACCCCTGGACCGGACGGCCTTTCGGCATTATATTATAAAAAACTTGAGGACATCCTTTCGGAACCCCTAAAAAATGTTATGAACAAGATATTGAGAGAGGGAGTAATGCCAGAATCGTGGAGACACAGCTATATAACTCTTATCCCCAAGCAAGGAGGTGATCTGGAAATGATGAATAATTACAGACCGATAGCCCTGTTGAATAATGATTATAAATTGTTTGCCAAGATCTTGGCAGAAAGATCAAAAAAAATACTCCAGTCAATAATCCATGAGAACCAAGCTGGTTTTTTACCAGGGAGGCATATCTATTCTAACACAAGAAACATTATAAATTTATTGGAATATTTGGAGTTAAGGACGGAGAAACAGGCAGCCTTCATGGCTGTTGATGCCGAAAAAGCTTTCGATAGGGTGTCGTGGAAGTTTATGTTGGAAGTGCTAGATCACATGGATTTTGGAGAAAGATATTTAAAGGGGATTGAGGCAATATATTCCAAACAGAGGGCAAAAATTATAATAAATGGCAATACGTCCCAAGAATGCGAGATTAAAAAGGGAGTCAGGCAAGGTTGCCCATTATCCCCATTATTATTTATTTTAACACTAGAAATTCTGTGTAAAAGAATAAGGGAAGAAAAGGATATAAAAGGTATAATGTTGGGGAAGAGAAGCTTTAAGCTTAGGGCTTTCGCGGATGACTTAATCATAACTACGGAGCAACCTCGTGAAAGCCTAAGAAAAACCTTGGAAATAATTCAAGAATATGGCAGGGTTTCAGGTTTCAGGCTAAACCTGGAAAAAACTAAATTACTTGTTAAAAACTTATCTAAGATTCAGAGAGAAGAACTGGAAAGGTCAACACAAATTAAAATCTATCCTAGGATAAAATACTTAGGATTATATATAACACCGAAGAATATAAATTTATACAAGGATAATTACTCCAAGTGTTGGGACGAAATCAAAAGACAAATGGAGACATGGAACAGGTTAAATCTCTCTTTCCTAGGTCGTATTGCGGTCATAAAGATGAATGTTTTGCCAAAGCTACTGTTCTTGTTCCAAACGATGCCAATTATGGGTAAAACCAGTAATATCGATAAATGGCAAAAAGAGATATCAAAATTTGTGTGGGGAGGTAAAAGGCCTAGAATTAAACATAAGATATTAATAAAAACAATAGAGGAAGGTGGCTTTGGTTTACCGGATATTAAGTTATATTACGAAGCCGCCTGCTGTTTATGGTTAAGAGATTGGTGCTTGCTACGCAATTGGGAAACTTTAGAGTTAGAAGGATACGATTTACGTTTCGGCTGGCATGCATATTTATATTATGGAAAAACTAAAGTACATAGAGGCTTTACCAATCACATAATAAGGAATGCAATCTATAACGTCTGGAACAAATATAAAAGATATTTTGAAGCGAAAACTCCTAGATGGATCTCCCCTTTGGAGGCTATAGCATTCAAAAGGAAAAACAACGAAATGGGTCAGTGGATTACATACAACATTTTGCTAAAGGAGAGAGAAGGGAACCTGGAGTTGAAAAGTTATGAGGAAATCAAAACATACCTCCCAAGTTGGTTGGATTACTTCCAGATTAAAGAAAGGTTCAAACAAGATAGGATCACAGGGTTTAGTAAAGAAAGTTCTAGATTTGAAAAAGAAGTCTTGAACAATAAGAACAAGCTGATTTCAAGTTTGTATAAGATATTGTTGAACTGTGAAGTGATGGACGAAATGATAACAGATTCCATGACTAAATGGGCGCAGGATCTGGGGTATCCAATTAACATAGAAGAGTGGGAAAAATTGTGGCAAGTTACTCTAAAATTCACGGTAAATTATAACATCAGAGAGAATATGTTAAAGATTGCCCACAGGTGGTACCTCACACCTGCCAGACTTTCCAAAATGTACAAAAGTCTTGCAAACGTGTGCTGGAGGTGTGGAGTAGAGAATGGAGATCTGATGCACATGTGGTGGAGGTGTGCAAAAATTAAAGTGTTTTGGGGTCAGGTTTATGAAGAAATTAAAAAGATGATGGCAGTCTCTTTTGTTAAAAAACCGGAAATATTTCTACTCAGTATGGTTGGTAAGGAGATACCGAATAAGCACAAAGAAGTCTTTCTGTATGCGATCGCAGCGGCCAGGATGGTAGTGGCAAGGGGTTGGAAGGATCAAGAAGCACCTAAAGTCACTGACTGGCAGGTCAAACTACAAGAATTTGCGGAGTTGGCTTTACTAACACATAACCTAAGAGATAACACCAAGCAGGAATTTGCAGGCAAATGGGAGGTCTACAAAAGATATATGTTGAAATATAACAAGAGTCTTTCTACCATGCCAGCATTCGAGGCATGAAGGGTACAGAAAGAGGTTATTGAAAGAATGAGGAGCAAGGATATATTTAAGAATGTAACTGAGAAGTGGTATAAGGGATAGTAAGGGTTTGTAAGCATTCATATTAACTTGTGTTTAAGCTAAAGGGTTTGTCAGGAAGTCGGAAATCATGTTTGGAAAGTTTTTTTAGTCTTTTTAGGTTTTTTTTTTTTTTTTCTTTTTTTTTCTTTTTTTCTTTTTTTTTCCTTATCTTTCAATATCAATATTAATATTGTTATTATTAATATTGTTGTTATTATTATTATTTATATTATGTATTACTTTACGATCCTGGTAGTGTTTAATAGGCGATATACTAATAAGATATAGTGCAAAAATAAGACATGGACAAATATAACTTTATTGTAATTTTATTTTTACTGAAAGGTTGGGGTCCTTTTTTCTTCCTTTCCTTTTTTTCTTTGACTGTTGTTTGTTGTAGTTGAGTTGTTGGAATTGTATGTGGAAACCTTAAAGTATGCAAATAAAAATCATTTAAAAAAAAAAAAAAGAAAAGAAAATAACAGAACACCACTAGTAATCACATACAGCTCCCAAGTTAAAACAGTACAACGCATCATCAGAGATCTACAACCTCTCCTAGACAATGACAGTTCTCTTTCTCAAGCTCTGGGAGGAAGACCCTTCATCGCCTACAGACAGCCACCCAATCTCAAACAACTCCTCACCCACAATAATACAACAACAGGACTTAACATGGACACTGGTACCAGAGCCTGCAATAAACCCAGATGCCAACTTTGCTGCCACATACACCCGGACAACACCATTACTGGCCCCAACAACATCAAACATACCATCTCAGGACTATTTAATTGCTCATCTTCTAACATTGTGTATGCCATCAAATGCCAACAGTGCCCTTCAGCTCTCTATATTGGACAAACAGGCCAAACCCTACGCCAAAGGATAAATGGACATAAATCTGATATCAGGAATCACAAGACAGAGAAACCAGTAGGAGAACACTTCAATCTCCCAGGACATTCTATACAAGATCTCAAAGTAGCTGTCTTATACAAAGGAATTTCAGAAATAGACTGGAAAGAGAAGTTGCTGAATTGCAACTCATTACCAAACTTAAAACCATGGAGAGACCTGGTCTGAACAAAGACATTGGATTCTTATCTCATTATACATGACAAAGCTATTTTTAGCCATCTCACCCCTTGCTTTTTCCTGTAAGACCAATTGCAGTCGTTAACAGTCGTCAACAGGTTTTCCACACCTATCAGCCAATCACCCATTCCCACCACCCTTCTGAGTAATACCCCTCCCCACTCTCACTATATATAAGGGTCTGGTGACTTCTGTTTCAGTGTATCTGAAGAAGTGTGCATGCACACGAAAGCTCATACCAAGAACAAACTTAGTTGGTCTCTAAGGTGCTACTGGAAGGATTTTTTTTATTTTTATTTTGTCATTATTATTGTTGTTGTTGTTGTTGTTGTTATTCTGTCTTTAGCATACAGTGGTACCTTGGAAGTCAAACGGAATCTGTTCCGGAAGTCCTTTCGACTTCCAAAACATTCCGAAACCAAGGTGCAGCTTCCGATTGGCTGGAGGAAGCTCCTGCAGCCAATCGGAAGCCACAGAAGCTGCGTCGGATGTTTGGGTTCCAAAGAACATTCACAAACTGGAACACTCACTTCCGGGTTTGCAGCATTTGGGAGCCAAGGCGTTAAGACTCTCAAGGTGCTCAGGATCCAAGATACGACTGTATATGGTTTATTTGCACATATATACATATTGAGTTGACAGCGGAGGGGTTCACGGCATTAACAACCAGGAGAGCCTTGCTTTCCCCTTAGCAGCCTTGGATTCAAACTATAGGGTTGCCGTACATCCAGAATTTCCCGGACATAAACGGAATACTGCAGCCAAAAGCAGTGTCCGGGTGGAAATCAGCGAAACATCTGGGGAAATCCGGACATATGGCAGTCCATGCCGGCAGTGTCGTTATTGCCCATTTCCCTCAGGAACAGCTCAAAGACGTCCAATTTCTTTGCATTGTTGCTAAAGTAAAAAAAGCTCGACAACTTTGCCCCCCCCCCCGCAAGCTCAAACAACTTTTCTGTCCGGATTGTCACTTTTTGAAACATGGCAACCCTCTCCAAACAGAAAGCAATCAGTGTCCTGACTCTCTCTCCAGCTTGCTCACATCACTGCCAAAACTCTCTGCTCTCCACTCTAGTTTTGCCTTTCTAACTATTTGCGGGTTGAGGGAGGGGTCCCACATATTTGCCATCTTGCACAGATTCCCTTTCCTTTGTTCCCTTCCCTTTATTGGCCCATCACCCAGGCTACCATCTCACTAGTGGGCCAGCCTGGCTATTCCAAGAACTAGAAACCTTGATGGATCCAGGGATTAGAAGGGATTAGGTGGGTCTCGGCCTACAGCCTAACGCCCCCACCAAAATCATAACAATGCAAAAATCATAAAATAATGTAACAAACTAATTGAACTACAAATAATATGTACTAAATCATGATGCACGTTAAAAAAGAAACGAAACCAAAATACAGTGCAAAGTCTTAAAATAAATACTGCTTTGAGATGGATTAAATCTGGTCCACTATTTTAGAGGTCTTGCATATGCGCTCTCTGTGTGTGTGCGTGTATGTCTGTGTGTCAGTTTCTGTGTCTGTGTGAGTGTGTACACCCACCCACCCACCCACCATCTTTCGGGAATATAGAGTTGGCCAAAGGCTCAGAAAAGAGCCACCAAAATTATTGAGGGGATGGAGCGGCTTCCCTATGAGGAAAACTGCAGGATCTGGGACTGTTTAATTTAGAGAAAAGAAAAGCAAGAGGCAACATGGTTTAAGCTTAAAATGTTTTGCCTGGCATGAAAAAGTGAATAGAGAAAAGTGTTACTGTATTCCCTTTCCCATAACACTAGGACTCGTGAACATCCTGCGAAGCTGCATGTTGGGTACAAATTTCTCCCCATATACAGTGGTACCTCAGGTTACAGACGCTTCAGGTTACAGACTCTGCTAACCCAGAAATAGTACCTCAGGCTAAGAACTTTGCTTCAGGATGAGAACAGAAATCGCATGCGGCGGCGTGGCAGCAGGAGGCCCCATTAGCTAAAGTGGTACCTCCGGTTAAGAACAGTTTCAGGTTAAGAACGGACCTCCAGAATGAATTAAGTTCTTAACTCAAGGTACCACTGTATACATCTTTATGTATGCCTCATTTGGCCTAATATACCTGTTTCTGCAAAGCAATTTCCCCCAATATATTGCATTTTTGCTTGCTGTTTTCAATAATTCAATGCACTTTTAATGTAAACATCTCCTTAATATACACATTTTTGGGCACACGATTGGCTGGTGAACTGCATTGCAAAATTCAGAGGAGCACAACTTTCAAATGACAGTTGGTGAATTGTTTTGCACAGGAAGTAGGTTCTCCTTTAAATGCAAAATGCATCAAATCTCTCCCCCATTCCAAGATTTCTTGTCACTGTGGGTACTTCTAGAGCCTCTCTGCCTTGGGCTCAGCAGGGTCCCTTGCACAGCACCCACATGAGTTAACAGGAAGGCCACCCATCGGTTTCTTCTGAACTGCAGGAGCTGAGTCACCCTGCTGGTCCCAGGACTGCGCTTGCAAGGTCCTTTCAGAATGTTGAAAGTAGAAGCTTTGCTAATCTTAGCAGATATTTGTCTCAATGGGTTTTCTGGGGAACTTGATTGAGTTCCACGGATGTCTCAGGCCTGCAGCCAAGCTGTGCACAGTGACGCACAAGGCGCTGATGCGGTCCTTTGCACAAGCACACAACCCTCGCAGTTTGAACACACAACCCTGCTGAGGCAGCAGGAGAAGGGAGGATGCATTATAACTCTTGACCTGGGAAAGCAGCAAATTGCCTGTCAATGGAATCCAAGACCATCTTACACACACACACACACATCCGCCGGCACTGTTCCTGGACCATCTGCAACTCATTCCGAGGGTCTTCCAGAGAAGCCATGTATGAACCCAGCCAAGGACGCAGAGAAATTTAAGAGCAGAGCTGGAACAAGGGGTTGGGGGAATCAGCCCTGGGCCAGATGTCCTTGCAAAAAAAACACATTTACATTTCATGTCTGTTTTGGAGAGGGAAATAATTCTCAGCACTCTCAGCTATGGGCTCTGGTGGTGGTGGGTTACACACAACAACAACAACAACAACAACAACAACAACAACAACAACATGCAAGCATAACAAAATGAAGAATCAAAAGTGTAAACTATAAAAGCATCTAGTCTGGAAGGACAAAAGTACAAAGATCCAGTACAGCTCCAAAGGGATAGTAAAGTATTAACTCATGCAAAGATTCCCTATATAATGAGGGGGAGGAGGAGGAGGAGGAGGAGTCCCATATGACCAGAGAACGTGCCATTGTGCCTTGGGAGAGGTAGAATCCACAGAACACATTCTACTGAGCTGCCCCTTTTATGCTGATCTAAGGCAATATCTCATAGCCCCATATCTCTCTCGGGTTAGTTCTCTGTCTAGAGAAAGGCAGGTAGCATATCTGTTGAATAAGCCCACTGGGGAAACAGCTTTATCGGTGGCTAAATTCCTCTTCCTAGCGCTCATGTGTCGGAAACGTAAAACCGAATGTCTCGACGTGGGTTTATCTGTATAGTGTTTATTAGTCCATATTTTACTTGTGTAGCCTGTTTGATATTTTAGTTTGTACTGAGAAATATTTTTCTGACTGTCGGTCGAATACAGTATGTACCGGTATTTCTCAGTTCTCAACCAGCACACACATATATCCATAAAAACAATCCAAAATACATTCTAAAATATGAACTATAAATATCAACTTTAAACTTTAAAATTTTTAGATAAAAGAAGATATCACTACTTTAAAAGGTGGGCTGCAGCCGATTATAGCATTGGTTTGTCTTTAGCTCTGTCCTGAAGTTGTGTGGGTACTGCTAATTAGATTGGACCGAATTTTTATGGCTCTAGCACAGAACTTCGCTACCTTGATTCCCTATATAAATAATAAAGACTTATTTTTTTAAAAAAGGATTCTAGACCCTCCAAGTGTCCCTGTTTTCCAGAGACAGTCCTAGATAAGCCAGACGTATACTGATGGCACTGTGCCTCTATAAGAAATAAAATCATGCCTTTTTTTTTAATGGACATTCAAACTCTGGCTTTTAGATACTTTTAGTTCATGAGGTATCATTTCAAGAAGAACAATCTACCCAACCCTGGAATGCCAGCAATCCAAATGATTAAGATTATTATTGTTTATTAAATTGATATACTGATCTCCACCTGAAGTTCACAGGGCACTTTGCAACATAAAAATAGAAAATAAAAACAAGAAGACACAACACAGCAGCAAATATCCTCAACACATTCTGAAGGTCATAGATTCTTTTATTCAGTCAAAGGCCTGGCTGAAAAGGAATGTTTTTTCATAGCTGTCAACCTTTCCCTTTTTTGTGGGAAATTCCCTTATTATAGCATTGGGAAACAGCAAGGAGGGTTGACAGCTATGCTAATGATATGTAACGAAGGCACCTAAATATATGTAACGAAGGCACAAGACTGGGCCAGCCCACCCATGAGGCAAGGCGAGGTGACTGGTCTCAACTGGCAGGATCCCCTAGGGCAGCAGATCCTGATGTCAATCTTTCTCCCTACTTGTTCCTGATGTTTTCCTGGTGGAGAGGGGGGCACTATTTTGGGGTCTACCTCAGGTGCCAAAATGTCCTGGGCTGACACTATCACAAGAACATTCCCCTGTCCTGTGGTTTCCAGCAACTGGTATTCGGAAGCATTGCTGTCTCCAACTGTGGAGGTAGAGCATAGCCATTATGGCTGGTAGCCACCAATAGTCCTCTCCTCTTCCATAAATTTGTCCATCCAAGTTGGTGGCCATCAGTGCCACCTACATGTGAAGGGGGTTCCACCATTTAACTATGCACTCTGTGCAGAAGAGCTTTCTTTTATCTGTTCTGAATCTTCCAACATTCAACTTGGGTGTCCACTCTCCTCTTTTCACTTCCCCCATGCCATGCATCATTTCATAAATTTCCATCATGTCTCCTCTTACCACCTTTTCTCTCAACTAAAAAGTCCCAAACACTAACATCTTTCCAACAATAGGCATCTGATCAGCCACTGTGAGGACAGGATGCTGGACTAGGTGGGCAAATGGCCCAATCCAGGAGGATTATGTCCTTATGGAAACCAGAGGAGGGGAGAGTACTCTTGGGCTCAGCTCCTGTTTGAGGGCTTCCCGTTGGGGCACCAGGCAAAACATTTCCTCAATAACCAGCAGGTCTTTGACTTTTAACTATCAGTGGCCTTCTAGAAGTGGACAGGACATCTTGAATGCCTTTCTTTCTCCTCTTAGTTTTAATTTATCTATGTAGAACTTTTGGTCTGATTGGTTGGTTGTAGGTGACTTTGGGTTGCCGTGGGGAAGAAGATAAATTGATGAACAAATTCAATGAATGAATGAATGATCTTGGTTGGCCACTGTGAGAAGAGGATGCTAGACTAGAAGGGCCATTGGTCTGATCCAGCCCAGCTTTTCTTTTGGTGCTGAGCCATTCATTGGCCTGATCTGGCAGGATCCATCCTATGTTCTTATGTTCTGTGGTTCATTCCAGAAGGAAGAAATGTTTTCCTCCCTTTTCATTAAAAGAGGAAAAGCTTTGACTATACTGTCAATCAGCCTGTCTTAACACATCCTGATCTTGAGAGTGAGAGAGGTGCAGACACCAGGGTAGGGTGTGTTCCAGTCCATGTTGTGTTTGTTCCTGGGTGCTCAGCAGAGGATGTATGTTCTCCACTTATTCCTCTTTCTTCAATCAAGAAATAGATTATGGGAACTGGGGGCTCCCTCACTCTTCCCAGGTTAACTGCTGTCTCCCTGTACAGACATGTGGGACTATTGTTTACTCATTATTTTATTTTCTTGCATTTATATCTCACCCTTTTCTCTCCAAGGAGCTCAATGTGGCATTCATGGTTCTCCACAATCTTCATTTAATCCCCACAACAACCCTGTGAGGTAGGTTAGGCTGAGAGCCGGTGATTGGCCCCCAAGGTCACCCTGAGTGAGAGTTTCATGGCTGAGGTAGGATTTGAACCCTGTTCTCCCCCAGCAAACAGCCCGGCACATTAACTACTACCCCTCAGCTATGGCATTTTAGCTCAGTCATCGAATTCAGATCTGTAACAAAGCAGCTCCCCAACCCCTGCACATAAAATGATGTTGCTGAGGCTGGTGGAAGTTGCAAGCCACAACATCTAAACACCACCAGATTGCAGTGGGTGGGGGGGGGTGAGAGGGATATATAAACCACAGCTGTATAAATAGATGAAGCTCTGGGTCTCTTCTAGATAAGTTGCAGGGTGGTTAGATAATGTGGCATCAAGCAGATGTTATCCCACTTACTGCAGCGTATTTTCCCGGCACTTTCTTTATCACATAAACAAACAAAACCAACCACTTTTGAGGGGCAATCTAACCTTCTGCAAGGCAGCTTCTGGTGTGCCTGTTTAGCATAGTCCTTAATTCAGAACCATAAGGACTAGAATCTTACTTGAGGGAAGGGTGAGAGCTCAGGGGTAGAAGATCTGCCTTGTATGCACAAGGTCCCAGGTCTAAACTCCAGCAACATCTACAGGCATGGCTGGGAATGTTCCCATCTGGAACTCAGGGTAGTTGCTGCCTGTCAGTGCAGACATTACTGAGCTAGATGAACCAAAGGTCTTCCTCTGTCTCAGTACTAAAACAGTTTACTAAGTTCTTATGCTCTTTGCCTGTTGTTGTTCAGTCGTTCAGTCGTGTCCGACCCTTCGTGACCCCATGGACCAGAGCACGCCAGGCACACCTATCCTTCACTGCCTCTCGCAGTTTGGCCAAACTCATGTTAGTAGCTTCAAGAACACTGTCCAACCATCTCATCCTCTGTCGTCCCCTTCTCCTTGTGCCCTCCATCTTTCCCAACATCAGGGTCTTTTCTAGGGAGTCTTCTCTTCTCATGAGGTGGCCAAAGTACTGGAGCCTCAACTTCAGGATCTGTCCTTCAGTGAGCACTCAGGGCTGATTTCTTTGAGAATGGATAGGTTTGATCTTCTTGCAGTCCATGGGACTCTCAAGAGTCTCCTCCAGCACCATAATTCAAAAGCATCAATTCTTCGGCGATCAGCCTTCTTTATGGTCCAGCTCTCACTTCCGTACATTACTACTGGGAAAACCATAGCTTTAACTATACGGACCTTTGTCGGCAAGGTGATGTCTTTGCTTTTTAAGATGCTGTCTAGGTTTGTCATTGCTTTTCTCCCAAGAAGCAGGCGTCTTCTAATTTCGTGACTGCTGTCACCATCTGCAGTGATCATGGAACCCAAGAAAGTGAAATCTCTCACTGCCTCCATTTCTTCCCCTTCTATTTGCCAGGAGGTGATGGGACCAGTGGCCATGATCTTAGTTTTTTTGATGTTGAGCTTCAGACCATATTTTGCGCTCTCCTCTTTCACCCTCATTAAAAGGTTCTTTAATTCTCCTCACTTTCTGCCATCAAGGTAGTATCATCAGCATATCTGAGGTTGTTGATATTTTTTCCGGCAATCTTAATTCCGGTTGGGGATTCATCCAGTCCAGCCTTTCGCATGATGAATTCTGCATATAAGTTAAATAAGCAGGGAGACAATATACAGCCTTGTCGTACTCCTTTCCCAATTTTGAACCAATCAGTTGTTCCATATCCAGTTCTAACTGTAGCTTCTTGTCCCACATAGAGATTTCTCAGGAGGCAAATGAGGTGATCCGGCACTCCCATTTCTTTAAGAACTTGCCATAGTTTGCTGTGGTCGACACAGTCAAATGCTTTTGCGTAGTCAATGAAGCAGAAGTAGATGTTTTTCTGGAACTCTCTAGCTTTCTCCATAATCCAGCGCATGTTTGCAATTTGGTCTCTGGTTCCTCTGCCCCTTCGAAATCCAGCTTGCACTTCTGGGAGTTCTCGGTCCACATACTGCTTAAGCCTGCCTTGTAGAATTTTAAGCATAACCTTGCTAGCGTGTGAGATGAGTGCAATTGTGCGGTAGTTGGAGCATTCTTTGGCACTGCCCTTCTTTGGGATTGGGATGTAGACTGATCTTCTCCAATCCTCTGGCCACTGCTGAGTTTTCCAAACTTGCTGGCATATTGAGTGTAGCACCTTAACAGCATCCTCTTTTAAAATTTTAAATAGTTCAGCTGGAATATCATCACTTCCACTGGCCTTGTTGTTAGCAAGGCTTTCTAAGGCCCATTTGACTTCACTTTGCCTGTTACTTATGTGCAAAAATAAACCAATGCACTCTGGTTTCTCTTCAGACAATATAAACCTTTGCCTTTTACAAAAGGCAGTACATTAGAAACATTTGTGATTTGTAGGCTTGGTGTGGATCCAAATAGGTCAAGCCAAAAATTATTCAGTAGACACTGAATCCAGCTGACTGCCTGTTTCATTGGACTTTGACAAACAGCAAGAATTTGAAACGGATTCAGCAGGGTGTTGTGCTTAATTATTTTCCCACAAGTGTCCTTGCAGTTTATAAGCTTGATCCGGGGAGAAACATAAACAAACAAGGAATTTCATGATCACCCAGTTGCAAGCCAAGTTGGGGTTGGAGAGGCGAAAGTTTGGTTTAGTAGAAATCACAGGCAGGAGTTTGTAGCACTGAACTGAGTGGAAGTTACACACTCCCTTCCACTCCCTTGGCCTGCCTGAGAAGGCTAAAAAACACGGAGGCCCGCCAATCTCAAAATGGTGGCAGAGATGGGCATAATCAGATGGTAGTTAATGGTTTTTAATATTGTCTTGGGAGCAAGTCTCTTGGAACTTTTACAGAGATTGCAAACCTGTGTCACGTGTTCAATTTCAAGAACCCCTTGGAGACATTCCATATAAATGGATTCAGCTGCATCAAAAACCCCAGTTTGGAGCTTTACTTCTGGTCAAAGACCAGGCCGTGGGGCCTCTGTCTCCCTCTGAAGAGCTGATGGTTCAGCCCAAGGCTGCAGAAAAAAGGCACAATATAAAAAATCGACCACATTCTTGTGATGCTTATGCCTAGCTCCGATAAGGCATTTCTGGGAACATGATGTTAGAGATGAAACTTCTGCCAATGAGCGGGGCGAGATTTAGAGCTCTGTGCCTTTTGAAACCACTTCCGCCAGAGTGAAAAGAAAGCGTTTTGAAAGCATTTCAACACTTGGCATAGGATGTCCCCCCTCACCACCATGCCTGTTGGGAGAAATCACTACATTGGCTGATCCCGTTGGCTGGAGAAATTGGAGTTTGTTGGGTTCACATGTCCACCATGTGTGATGGTTTTCCCCCTAGAGGAAACTCATTTTGGACATTAGCATTCAGAGTAACTGAGCAAATAACAAAACAGAAAGTTTTCCTTAGCTCTTGCTTTCAATTTCTGATTAATCAACCCAAATTTATTGCATAAGAATTTGGGTTTTTTCCTCTCTCTCTCTCTCTCTCTCTCTCTCTCTCTCTCTCTCTCTTGTAAAATTGACTGTGGAGACATCTTTGAGGTCTTTGGACATGATTATTATTATTATTATTATTTTAAAAAATGTTACTAAGGTTTATAGAGAAAAACGCAAAGCTTAATATATTTTCCCTTTTCTTAACCAAACCAATATTTTTTATCTAGGTACAATAATAACATAAAAGGGGGTGTGGAGAAAAAGAGAAGGGGGGGGAGAAATTTAAAAAGAATAGAAAAGAGGTTAAAAGAGAAAGATTGAAAAATAAGATTCAGAAAGTAAAGAACTACCGATTCTTCATCTGTCTGCTATATAAAAACAATACAGTGGTACCTCGACTTATGCTGATAATGCGTTCCGAACGCGCACTCATAGGTCGAAATTTTCGTAAGTCGAAGCCGCTATCTCTGAAGGGAAAAAAATTTCGTAAGTCGAGAAAACCGCATTTAAAAACTCGTAAGTCGAGGTTCAAGAAGGATACTGAAGGATACTGACAAGCTGGAATGTGTCCAGAAGAGGGCAACCAAAATGGTCAAAGGCCTGGAAACGATGCCTTATGAGGAACGGCTTAGGGAGCTGGGTATGTTTAGCCTGGAGAAGAGAAGGTTAAGGGGTGATATGATAGCCATGTTCAAATATATAAAAGGATGTCATATAGAGGAGGGTGAAAGGTTGTTTTCTGCTGCTCCAGAGAAGCGGACACGGGGCAATGGATTCAAACTACAAGAAAGAAGATTCCACCTAAACATTAGGAAGAACTTCCTGACAGTAAGAGCTGTTCGACAGTGGAATTTGCTGCCAAGGAGTGTGGTGGAGTCTCCTTCTTTGGAGGTCTTTAAGCAGGAGGCTTGACAGCCATCTGTCAGGAATGCTTTGATGGTGTTTCCTGCTTGGCAGGGGGTTGGACTGGATGGCCCTTGTGGTCTCTTCCAACTCTATGATTCTATGATTCTATTCTATGAGGTATTCTATTCTATGAGGTATCGGCCATTTTTTTCCTTCCGGAACTCATTTGGAAGTCGGAAACGTCATAAGTCGAGGAGCTTGTAAGTCAAGGTACCACTGTATTCACTTAGTCCAATCCAATATAACACCCAACAAAGCCACTTCTTATAAACAAATATTATCTTCAATCCAAATATCATTATCATTATCTCCTTTCCTTTTTTATGCATTGATTTGTTAAAGGGAAGGCAAAGACAGATTTGGGATCTTGTTCTCCTGGAGAAAGAGACTTGATAGTTTAACTATGCACTCCATGAAGAAGGACTTTCTTTATCTGTTCTGAATCTCCCAACATTCAGCTGCACCAAATGCCCACGAAGTAGATTTGTTTCACCCATTTTAGAAGCAGCCCTAGAACTTTTGCTCATGTCTGACCAGTGCTCTGTTTGGGGGGGAGGGTGGGGTCCGGAGGACAGTTACAGGTCCAAATCTGTGATGAAAGCTTTCGTCGAGTCATCCTACCAACAATTGGGTGACAAAAACCTGCAGCTTTGACGTGCCCTTTCTGGTGAATGGCCTTCAGACTAAGGAGTTTGGGCAAACCAGCTTTTGCACATGGAAAATGTGAGTCAGGCCATGACAGGAAGGTTGAGAGTTCATCCTGATTTGCTTGCACAAAGTTGACACAGACTTTGAAAGCATAAGACGATAAGGAGAGCCTGCAGGATCAGGCCCATCTCGTCCAGCATTCTGTCCTCACCAACCACATGCACCTATGGGAAACCGGCAAGCAGGATCCAAGCACAAGAGTCCTCTCCCCTCCTGTGGTTTCCAGCAACAGGTATTCAGAAGCATTGCTGCCTCTGACAGTGAAGGCAGGGCACAGCCATCATGGATGGTAGCCACCAATAGCCCCCTCTTCCATTATTTCCTTGACCAGATGATCTCTGGTCTTTGTTGAGCCTTGGTTCTGCTTGTCTGCCTTGGACACAGCCTTCTTTTCTTTCTTTTTTTCAATTTTTTATTTATTTATACTTTTCAAATTTATACATTTCACTAATTTTACAATCATTTTAACACTTCAAGGTTTGACTTCCTTCCCCCTCTTTCTGCGGTTCCTTAAATGTATTTTTTAAAAAAATATCTTCTGCATATCCAAATTCATTTAATTTGCTCATTTAATTGCAGTGGTACCTCGCAAGACGAATGCCTCGCGCAACGAAAAACTCGCTAGACGAAAGGGTTTTGCGATTTTTTTAGGTGACTCGCAAGACGAATTTTTCTATGGTCGTGCTTCGCAAGACGAAAATTTCAATGCATTCCTATGGGAATTAAATTTCAATGCATTCCTATGGGAAACGGTGCTTCGCAAGACAAAATTTTCGCAATACGAAACGACTCGCGGAACGAATTACTTTCGTCTTGCGAGGCACCACTGTATCTTCTTTAAATATATACTCTTATGAAACTGCAGGTTGTTACAATAATCGTGCCGGCGTTTTTATCTGTTTGCAATTTATCTGTAAATATTCAATAAACCATTTCCATTCTTTTATAATAAAAAAAGTTTGTTATCTTGATTTCTTATTCTTCCATAAGTTTCTGTATCCATTCTTCCTTTGCTGGGACTTCTTCTTCTTCTTTCCATAAATAAATAAATTTCTATGTACTTTAGGTAGTTCTGTCCCTATAATTCCCAAAAGACCTGGGCCCAAGGGCAGACGCCCAAGTGAATATAGACCCACTCACAGAGCAGGAGTGGGGGGGCACTCAGGGCATCATGCCTGAGCCTCCCAGCAGGGCCAAACCTGGTCCTGGAACGGGACAGGATTGGTTTCTCCTGGGAACTGCTCCACCACAGAATCATAGAATTGTAGCATTGGAAATTTCTAGCATTGTAGCGTTCAGAAATTTGTAGCATTGGAAGGGATCCACACAGGTAATGTAGTCCAACCCCCACAGCTCAATAATCCCTGACCAATGGCCATGTTCAGTGGAATCCTAGGCTACCTGGTGGTGGCTGAGGAAAGGAGGCTCCACAGGGCTCAGTGGTGGCTAGATCAAGACTGCCATTGCTCCTCCTGTACTGACTGGATGCATCTTGGCTCTGGATTTGATATCCCGCATTTCACTACCTGAAGGAGTCTCAAAGCGGCTAACATTCTCCTTTCCCTTCCTCCCCACAACAAACACTCTGTGAGGTGAGTGGGGCTGAGAGACTTCAAAGAAGTGTGACTAGCCCAAGGTCACCCAGCAGCTGCATGTGGAGGAGTGGAGACGCGAACCCGGTTCACCAGATTACAAGTCCACCGCTCTTAACCACTACACCACACTGGCTCTCCAGGGGGGATTTCTTGTTGCCCTTTAGAACCGGATAAGCAAGAAGAGGAAGTTTTGCCACAATCAGAAGAGGAAGGATGTAAGAATAGCTCTCTCGCATGTTCCCTTCTTCACTGAGCACCTGCTGGCCTAATCGTCCTTGCAAAGAGGAAGTGCCAGAGGGGCTCTCTCCCCCCTCCCAATTCTCCACATTTTAAGAAAAATCCCTCCCAAAAACTCATCAGGATTTTAGTGTAAACTTCTCATTCGTGTATGCAATTTTGCCACCTAGACACATTTTTGCAAAGCAATTTCCCCCAATAAAATGCATTTAAATCAATCCATGCATTTCTATGCACACTTTACACAAGCGTGTGGATTTTTGGCCACATTCCTCGGCTGCAGAAGTGCACCGCAAAATTCAGAAGACTACTGAAGGATGGTTTTGTGTTTCAGTTTGCAAATTGCTTCGAGAGACACAAATTAAATAGAGTCACCTTTAAGCATGAACTGGGCCAAATTTCTCCTCACTCCCTAGCGCAGGAGAACACTTGTCATGCCATCTAGCCTCCCCACAAACAAAATCTGAGCGAACGCTCGTGAAGTAGGCAGCTTTGTCTAATCTCTCTGCAAAAGAATCAGGCTTTACTTTGGGACTGGTGATAATGATCACTCTTCACACGGCTCCTGCCAGTCCATGGCTGTGATGCAACAGATGAGTTTGCAAAATCAACTTATTTAACATTGGCCTCTCTGAACTTTGTCCGGAATGCAACTTGCCCAGTGTTCGAATAAGCAAAAATATATTGTATTCATATGATATGTCCAGATGATCCCCAAGAGAGGAAAACCAACAAGCCCAAGAGGATGGTTTTGGTTATCACTTATAATGAGGATCAGGCAGGCATGAGACTCTTGCTTCCAGGGGTCGGTTGGGTTGTTTCAAAGTGCCTCCTTACAATATGCCCCTTCAACCTGCTGGGGGGTGGGGGACAAACAGAGGTAACTTACACACATTTTAAGGGTGTTTCTTAACCTATTCGTGCATTTTTATGCACACTTTACACAAGCGTGTGGTTTTTTGGACACATTCCTTGGCTGCGGAAGTGCACTGCAAAATTCAGAAGGATATTGAAGGATGGTTCTGCATTTCTGTTTGCAAATTGCTTCAAGAGACACAAATTAAACAGAGTCACCTTTGTTTAAACCCACAGAAACCTGGCGGGGGGAGGGTCCAAGTACCTCCTTACAATAAGCCCCTTCAACCTGCTGGCGGGAAATAAACAGAGGTAACTTTCACACATGTTATTTGCAAGTATAGCAAGGAGAGTGTCAGGGATTCTTTATCTGTGATTCCCACATTGCAGGAGGGTTGACATGATGATGATGATGATGATGATGAAGATAATTTATTATTTATACCCCACCCATCGGGCCAGGCTACCCCAGCCACTCTGTCCCTTCCAACTCTACAATTCCATGATTCTATGAATGTGGTCCAAACTGCATATGGCATTTCCTTCCTAGCTTGCACTCCATTAAAAAAACAACAACACAACAACAACAACAACAACAACAACAACAACAGTGGACCTGATCTGGAACCTAGCAGGAGGTGCAAGGAGGGAGCTTTAACCTTTTGTTTCCTGCTGTGGCCATGACTCCAGGGTGAGATCTCAGCAGATCTCACAAGATCTCATCCGAAGCTGCTGCTGCTGCCAGCACCACTTCTCTGCCAGTGGCAGAGGCAGCAGAGCAGTTGGGGGATCCGTGAGGGTGCCACCTCTTGGGCTTCTGTCACCTGAGGCAGTTGCCTCATCCTGCCCCATGGGTTGGCCAGCTCTGATCGAATAGCAGAATTTCTCTAGAAATTACAAGATAGCTACGAATTGTGGCTAATGTTTAAATGCCAGCAGTGGGGAAGGCACAGGAGGTGGCGTGTATGTTCATCTTTCTACAGCCTTAGATAATGTTAAACAGATCACATGGGTATGAAATTCCAAGGAATCCAATAAATGCATTTTTGAATTACTCGGAAGGCCATGCTGAGAATGTTAATGGGGAAATGTTGACTATTCTCTTGATAACAGCTAACGTGTCGGTTTCGATGTACTGGGGATGATGAGAAAGTTGGCAGAGCAGTCCTTGTTAATGTTTGAGGTTCAGCAAAGGGGAATGATCAAGGGGATAAAGCAAACATTGCTGTGTTCAGGACTTTTTAGAGAAAGGGTAAGAAAGGCAACAAGATAGAAGTTTATGAAAGTATGGAGAAAGTGGATGGGGAAAAGTTTTCCTCCCGCTCTCATAATAAGGCTAGAACTCGTGGAGAAGCCAATGAAGCTGAACGCTGGAAGACTCAGAACAGGCAAAGCAAAAAGTCCTTCATCACACAGTGCATAGTTAGACTATGGAACTCCCTTCCACAGGAAGGAGGCAGCGATGGCCACCAACTTGAATGGCTTTAGAAGAAGACTGGACAAATTCACAGAGGAGGAAGAGGAGGAGAGGGCTATTGACGACTACTAGCCAAGGAGGCAGCCATGTTTCTGAATACCAGTTGCTGGAAACTCCAGGAAGCAAGGGACAGGACTCTTGTGCTCAAATCCTGCTTGCTGGGTTCCCACAGGCCACTGGCTGTCCACTGCAAGCAAAGGACTCTGGACTAGATTGCCCCCCCCTTTGATTCATCAAGGCTCTCCTTAAATTCTTATGGGTCCCGTCCCCCCCAAGGGCAGGAACCACCAGCCAGGAGTTGGCTTTAGAATAATAAAACTGTGGAGTTGGAAGTGACTCAAAGGGTCTTCCAGTCCAACCACTCTGCAATGCGGGAATCTCTTTCTTTCTTTCTTTCTTTCCTTTGGCAGGCTGCCATCCAGAGTGACCCCTCTCAAGGTGGCAAATGACAGGTTAAAGTCAGAACTCCTGACAGAAGCTCACAAACCATGAAATCATGAAAACAGCACCTTGAACATGGCAACAGAAGCCCGGTATCTGATTTCCTATGGGGTTGTCAGGCCATCGAGCAAGCAGAGATATAGCTTTGTTCCTGGGAGCAGGACCGGGTTTTGTGCTTCAGCTCGCCAGACCAGTGTCCCGTTTGCTGGCTAGATGTTACTTAGGGACACCATCAGTTGTGCTTGTTGAGAAACATCCATCCCTGCTCTTGTTAGAAATAGAATTTGTCCAGGGCAAATCATTCTTTTCACCATGGCGTAACAGATGCCGGAAGAAAGGATACCTCACCACCACCGATACAAAGGCTGCTTTGGGAACCAGCAGCAGTTCCACAACCCTCGGGGACACACACCCCTAGGCCGTACCCACTTCTCAGCCCCTAACCCCTCACCACCCTTCATTTGCACCCTTCCTTGATGTGTTTTGGCCTGACTATGATCCATCCTTGAACTCTGATGGTGCCTCTCGCCTGCCTGGAGGATAGAGAGGGTGTTGGTTTTTTCACGTGTGTGTGTTGCTTATGATGCCTGGTGGTTCCTTGGCTTCCCTAGTCCACCAGGATTTTCTTGTTTTCTTAATTGGCCTCCTTCAGTGGGCTGGGTGTTTTAATCCTGCTTAATTTTTTTAAAATTTATTTTAAAATTTATTTGTATAGATATCTATTAAATAGTGGGTGGACATAGCAGACGACACAGTGATTCTCCAAGCAGCTCTGTTTATTCTCAGGCTGGAACAGAACTGAACTGAAGGGCTCAGCAGCCTGCTTATATAGAACTCAGCTACAAGCAACAGTAACAACTTTCTGTAGTTACCCAATCCCTGAACGTCACTTTCAATCCCTCATTTGCATGTGCGGACCTGAGTGAAAACTGCAGCAGAATGAACTATATACACACACCCCTAGTGGCCTAGGCTGAGAACTTCAATACATAACAATATCATTGGGCTAACAACAACTGCAACAAAAGTACACATCAAGCTGGTACACTAAAAACAGAAGACTGAGTATACAATTAAACACAGAATGAAATAAATAAATAAATAACCTCATTGGCATGGCTGGGATGAATTCAATAATATACTCTCATATATTATTGAATCAACCAAATCCATTGAGAAGCATTCCTCTTCCTTAAGGAAGAATGTCACATTTCCCCCTTATTTACACGTGTAATAAAACCAAACCAAAGCTCTGCAAATCTATCCTTTTTGCATTGTCCCCTGGGAAACACATAGTTCGTTGGTCAACTTTTCTGATAAAGCAAGTTCTCAAACATTGGAATAACAAAGAGAAATACTGGCTCCATTCAGATCTCTCCTGCCTTTTAAAAAAAGTGAAGGTGTTTTAGATTTCTCTGTGTTTTGTTTCATGCCGGTGCAAATGCATGTTTTATTTCTTTATTGCTACAAGGTATTTTTTGCAAAAAAAAAAAAAAGGGAAAGGGGAAAAAAAGAACCAAGTATAAGTCATAATAGAGGACCTTGCTCCCTCCGTCCAAGGAGAGGTTGGACATCAGTGTCAGGCTCCAAGAGGACTCTTGACCCAGGCCATGATTTGCACTATTTTTATGCTTCTGGCGTTTAATCATGGGCCAGCGCACAGGGCTGGAATCCAGGGAAAGCAGGCTGACTCAATCCAAAAAAGGCCTCCTGTGATATCAGCTCTCAGGACCGAGGCCTCCTTTACGGGAACACAACAAACTACGCCTGAAGAAGAGGTGAACACCCCCCAACCCTGAACAGCAGCTGAACCCTCTTGTGGCCCAGCCAAAAGGACAGCGGAGGAGGCAGCGGGTGGGCTTTTGACAGCCTGGCTGGAATTTCCCACATTGCAGTGAGAAATTTCCCAGTGTCTTCTTTGGGGATATGCAAGTGGCGGGTCTCTGGCCAGCTACTTCCAAAGAATGAGTGGATTGATTCAGCCACAAAGGATTTCTCAGGAGCTTGGTCATCATAAGAACAATGGTTTTAGGAATTGGCGCAGCCCCTCTAGGGCTTTCTAAGCCAATATTTTGCCATGGCTTGGAATCTTTAACTACCTTAGATGATGGATTTAGAAAGTCATTATAAAACGGAAATGTTAAAAGCGATGATCCTGGAGATACTGAATGGGATCCCTTGCTCACTCTACCCTACCCATCCCTTTCCTCTTGCAGGTCACAGCTTGCTTTAATCAATTGCAGGCAAGCCACTCTGGGAGACTTTTTGCTTGAAGAGCTCAAATGTGCTAAATAACGAACTAAACCCTATCACTCCCCAGCCAGCAGGGATGATGAGAGCCATAGTTCAACAATGTCTGGAAGGCACCAGATTGGCAGGGGCCTTTCAGAGTCGTTTCCTTGAATCTCCCTATTCTGTTTCCTCTGAGCTGGCCCTTTCAGAGAGCCTCACATTCATGGCTCCCTGCCTTGTTCTTTTCCCCTAAAGAAACACACAAGCATTCTTCTGTCTGATGAATCCGCGCATCACAGAAATGTCTGCCCAGGTGGCTCAGGCTTTCCTGAAAGACTTTTCTGTTATTAGAATTTGTATTTGGTTAATGTTTGCTAATAGTTACGAAATCACCTTACCTCATACATGCCAACTTGACAGCTTCAATCCGTGGAAGGAGTCGCATAATACCCATTTCGCATTTGGCATGGCAGCAGTAACACTTTGGAACTCCCTGCCTCTTGATATCAGGCAAGCGCCTTCGCTCTGCTCTTTTCAGCACCTGCTAAAAACATTTCTTTTCTTTAGGCAAGCCTACCCAGACATGTATAGTGTCGATGCGTATTTTGATTTACAAAAAGACTAGAGCGATGGAATTATCCGTTAGAAACAACCATTTTAAAATTTCAAAAGGTAATTAAGGCTTTTAGAGAATAATAAGAGTGGCTCCCAACGGAACACTAAAAACAGAATAAAACTTCAAACATTAAAAACAAAAGTGTGAGATCAGAAAACAAGAGTTTTCCAGTCTGGCGCTCTGGTGCGAGCCAGCTGACTCATGCCGGAGCGCCGGGACAAAAAAGCAGGACATTCCAGGTTCCAATCAGAAGCCAGAATTGGCTTCTGTAATTCAGGGGTGCCCTGCTTAAATCAGGACTGTTGAGTGGTGTGCTCATCTTGCGTCATGGGTGGGCTGGTCTTGAGGCCAAGTGAGGTCACCTGGAGTTCTATGTCCAGTTCTGGGTACCATGGTTCAATAAGGATATTGGCAAGCTGCAAGGTGTGCAGAGGAAGGCAACCAAGATGATGCCTGGAAACCAAGCATGGTTGGGAGAGCTGGGGATGTTTAGCCTATAGAAGAGAAGGTTGGGAGGTGACGCGAGAGCCTTCTTCAAATTTCTGGAGCAGGCTCGTTTTCTGCTGCTCTGGAGGGTAGGACCTGAACCAATGCAAGAAAGGAGATTCCAACTTAGCATTAGGAAGAACTTTCTGAGAGTGATTGTGGAACGGACTCCCTTGGAAGCTGGTAGTCTCTCCTTCATTGGAGGTTTTTAAATGGAAGGTGAGTCATAATCTCTCAAGGATTCGTTGGTTGCAATTCCTGCCTTGGGACTCCCTTCCAACTCTAAAGGTAAAGGGACCCCTGACCGTTAGGTCCAGTCGCAGACGACTCTGGGGTTGCGGCGCTCATCTCACTTTATTGGCCGAGGGAGCCGGCGTACAGCTTCCGGGTCATGTGGCCAGCATGACTAAGCCACTTCTGGCAAACCAGAGCAGTGCACGGAAATGCCATTTACCTTCCCGCCGGAGCGGTACCTATTTATCTACTTGCACTTTGATGTGCTTTCGAACTGCTAGGTGGGCAGGAGCAGGGACCGAGCAACGGGAGCTCACGTTCTGTTCGGCAAGCCCTAGGCTCAGTGGTTTAACCCACAGCGCCACCCGCATCCTAACTCTACAACTCTTCCAACTCTACAGTTCTATAAATCTGTGAGGCAGTCACTTCATGCAGCCACAAGGAGACAGCAAATCCTTGGTTATTTCCTTCATTGCTTTCTGTTTGCTTCCAGGGGAGATATTTGTGTCTGGGGTGGCAGGTGGCATAGCTGTCAACTTTCCCCTTTTCTTGCGAGGAATCCTATTCGGAATAAGGGAATTTTCCCTTTAAAAAAGGGAAATGTTGACAGCCATGCAGGTGGGGGTTTGTGTGCTCTGCCTCAGGTGCCAAAATAATGTGAACAGCCTCAGGTACTCTGCACCTGATGAAGCAACCTTTCTTAACCTTGGATTCCCCAGATGTTGTTGAACTACAACTTCCTTCATTCCTAGCTAGCATGGCCTGTGGTCAGGGATGATGGGAGTTGTAGTTCAAGAACATCTAAAGTTGAGAAAGTGATGATCGCCAGTTTGGATGGCTCTAAAAACAATAAAAACCCATTACAGTATTACTAGTTTTAAAACGTACAAAACAATATGCTACAATAAAAAGGAAGAACAAGGGGGAAACGAGAGAGAGAGAGAGAGAGAGAGAGAGAGAGAGAGAGAGAGAGAGAGAGAGAGAGAAGCAATTGATAAATTATATTTAGCCTAGTAAATAAGGTTTCCCCGTGTCCATGGGGGGGGGGGCTATCCACACATGTTTTGCCCCACACTTTCTAGGTACAGGACCATGTTTGTTTGTTTTTTAAAAGTTTATTTGTTGATACCTATTCAAAGATACACAAAAATGCATACCCATTACCAAGTACCCTTTCATAATATGCTGAGATAAAACAGCTACTTAGTTATTGAATTTCATTGTGCTATTATCTTCCTGAGTTGGCTGTTCAAACCACTATTCTGAGCTTTTTATAGGGTGGGGGGCACTGGGGAGGAGCTTACGGAACCAAGGGGGCCCCCCAAAAGCATGGGAACCACTGATTTAGATGGTGGTCCTGAGCCCATACCAACTAAGTTGGCTTTCAAAGAGGATTAGATGAGAAGAGCTATCAATGGCTACCAATAGTATACCTCTGAAGACCAGGTGCTGGGGAACAGAATTAGGCAAGTGCTATTGCACCCAGGTTCTGCTTGTGAGCTTCCCTTAGGGGCATCTGGTCAGAGTCTAAGAGGACTAGATGGGCCCTCTTTGGCCTGGTCTAGCTGCTTCAGGGCTCTCCTAAGGTTGCTATGTTTCCTAAACGCAGTCTCCATGTACAGTCAGTCTAGCTTAGAGTGGCAGAGACAAGGTTGGGAGAAGGTTATGGCCCTCACAGCCTACTTGTGGACTCCCCTTTGGGGTATCTGGGGCATCTGGTTGGCTGCTGGGAGATGAGAATAGGCTGCCGGGCTCCTCCCATGGGGCAGTCCTGGGTGTGAGTGATATTTGCTGCCTGCCCAAGAATTGGCTTTCATGTCCATCAGTCAGATAGCCCTTGAAGGCTTTTCTGATAGCAACACACCTTGGATTTGGACCTGAGATTGCAAGGACACCTATGAACCCCTCCCCAACCCAAATGCAGCCTTCCCCAATCTGGTGATTGCAGGATTGCTGCTTCCATCAACATGCCGGCTGGGGCTGATGGGAGTTGGAGTCCAAAAGATCTGAATGACACCACCAGGTTGAGGGAGACTTTTTCCAGGAACCCTCCCCCTGCCACCCCTTTTGGACCCTCCAGCCCCACTCCACGTTGAGATTCCCAGAGAAGAGACAATCTCAGCAAGAGGCAGAGATAAAACTAAATTGCATCTTTATTTTTGGAAGGCAGCAAGAGAGCTGAGGAATTTCCGATATGCAGACACGCATTAATAAATAGTGAGGATAGCTTATAATAACACAGTATAAATACTTTTTCATGAAATTCATATACTTTTTAAACAAACAAACAAACAAACCTCAAAGCGGTTCATAAAACAATAAAATAAATTATTATTTTAAAAAAAACAGCAACCACAGTATAAATAGGAAACACACTATTCTTAAATCTCACAAAGAGGTCGAGGAGTACTTAAATATATAAATAACACATACAAACAGGTATGGAAATGGATTCACAAAAGTGGGAGTATGCACATGCGGAGACCTCTAGTTTGCAACACACACACCCCCCCAGCAAAAACCTGCTCCAAATTTCATTTTAGTTAAGCTTATACCACTTTTACCAAGGAATTGTGGGAATGGGAGTTTTGTGCTTTGCTGAGAATTCTGTGGACAAAGCTGCATCTCTCCAGGAAGGACAGTGATCCTGAAAGCACTTTGGATATTTTGGAGCTCTAGATCATACCCTGTATTCTATCAGCCACATAATATATGTTCCCAAATCTGTCTATCTATATCTAAATCTTGAGTTTGGTCCTAAAATATGTTTTGGGGTGGCAGGGGAAGGGATAGTGTTTGTTTTCCTTCAGAATCAAAATTTGGGTCCGCAGACCAGTTTTTTGAAACTGATCAGCAAATGTGCAAGACTGACCACCAACACTGAATTTGAACATTCAGAAACCGCCCCCCTTCCCCCCCTCTCTCTGTGTAAATTTCCTCATGGCTGCAAATATTGTGGCCTAGTAATGAACCTGACTTTCAGCCATACCAGAAAGCCACAGACTTATTTCCAAAGGCTCTTCAAAAGACGGAGACTTGTAGCAAGGAAGAGGATTCCTTTGCTAAATTTCCTGCATTGCAGGGGTTGGACCAGATAACCCTTGGAGTCCCTTCCAAGCCTACCATCCTATAATTCTGCGATTTAGCCAAGAAAGGGCATCTTCTCATCCCTGGACCACTTCTCGCTGAGAGAGCCCTTCTCTGGAAATGGATGGCTTCATGAGCGCGGTGGCCCCAAGGGACCTCAACCTGGGTGGCAACGGTGTCCCTTGGGTGGGTGGATATCAGAGAAACAGCAGGATCACTAGTGGAATGAGGCTGTGGCTCAAAGGTAGCTCTTCCTAGCAGGAGATCTGCAGCTGGCACCAGAAGGATAGAGGCAGAGATGCAGACGGTTGATGGATAGGTGGGTTGTTCTCACTCTGGTGTAAGGGATGCCATCAGTTTTATCACCCACTCGGCCTTGGGGTCAGCACAGCCTGATTTACCATTCCTGAATACAAACCTGTCAAGGAAAGAAGCAGGTGTTTACAGAGTCCCTCTCTATCACAATTGGATCTCTCCATTGCGAGATGCTCTTGCTCCTGCTGCGTTTTATAACAACATCAGAAGAACCTGCTGGATCTTGCCCAAGGGAGCCCATCTAGTCCGGCATCCTGTTCTCACAGTGGTCAAGCAGATGCCCCCAATGGGAAACCCACAAGCAGGGTCAGTGCACAAAAGCCTTTCCCCCTCCTGGGGTTCAGGAGCACTGCTGCCTCTGACTGGACAGGGAGAGCATAGCCATTGTGGCTAGTAGCCATCGCTAGCCATGAATTTGTGCCTTTCAAAGAGCCATCCAAGTTGGTGGCCGTTTAGAGAGATGGGAGCTTGCCTCACACTTTAGGAGATGACCACAGGATCATGTTTGCCATGGACCGTGCCCTTGATTGGCAGGAAGACAGAACCACAACCAGCCACACCTGTCACAGGTGAGACTTCTCTGGTTTGTTCCCATCCTGGAGTGTAAATTAAAAGTTTCCTGTTCACACACTCTACCCATTTCTTGCTTTTTATTAGTTGCAGATGTGGGATTTGTGATGAATTGCTCCTCAATTGTCTCACTGTTGACTGAGGGGCTTTAATGACTAATTTCATGGCATTTCTTTCTTTTCTTTTGCATTTCTTTTTTTTTTTTACAGCTAATGGCCACTATTGAAATGAAGGGGGTGACAAAATCAGTAATTAAGGCCAGACAAAATGGACATTGGAGCAATTCAGAGAGGCTACTCAGTACCCAAGCCACCATCAACAAGAAGAAGGGGTAGGGTGTGCAAACAGGACCCTTTTAACTAAAGGTACAGGAGCTCCCAAAAGCCTAAAGAAAGCTTTGTCTGTTCAACTACATTTTACATTTTAGTGCAAAATAAAAATGCAGCAAATCAAGGGCCCTAGCTCAGAGGTAGACCATTTGCCTTGCATGCAGAAGGTCCTAGGTTCAGGTCTGAGAGGTAGAGGCTCCCTGACTGAAAACTTGGGCAGCTGCTGCCAGTCAGTGTAGGCAATACTGAGCTAGATGAGCCAATGGTCTGACTTGGTATAAGGCAGCCTCCTGGGTTCAAAAGTGGACCACAGAGAAATGCCCTCTTGGGCATTGGATCGCTTGTCATCTGCCCAGTCCCGAAACTTACACTATGGCAGGATGGTCGCAGTGCGAACTGGTGCGGAAAAAGCTCTTCACAATTCTCCTTGGGAACGGTTTGTGGTTGTACCTGGGGCAGCAGGGAGACGCATCCATAGCACCTGGAAGTTACAAAAGGCAGGTGTCAGTTTTAACCTTTGATCATAAGCTGCAGTGTAGTGGTTAGAGTAGAACCTGGGAGAGACCAGGGTTGAAATCCCCACTCAGCCATGAATCTCAATGGGTTAACTTGAGGGCCAGTTTACTGCCTCTCCATCTAACCTACCTTACAGTGTTGTTGTTGTTGTTGTTGTTGGGAGTAGGACCTGGGAGGCCAGGGTTCAAATCCCCCCAGGTCCAATGCACACCATCTCCAGCTCTTTGGAGAAAGCGGACGGGATATAAATGCAAATAAATAAATAAATAAATATGGCTGGCCTTTTTAACCCTGGAGGCTCTTGAATTTCACCAACTGAGCTAGTTCCCGTTCCTATCCATCATGCCACTCTCAGGTGGAATCTGGCTCATTTTGGATCACAGGAGTGTCCAACATTGTGCCTCCCATAGAATCATAGAATTGTAGGGTTGGGAGGGATCCAAAGGGTCATCTAGTCCAACCATAGCTGTCAACTTTTCCCTTGTTTAAAAAAGGGAAATTCCCTTATTCCGAATAGGATTCCTCGCAAGAAAAGGGAAACGTTGACAGCTATGAGTCCAACCCCTTGCTATGCAGTTGTTGCTGGGTTATAGTTCCCACCAGTTGAAGCCAGTGGGGTCAGTGCTGTGAGGGATGATGGGGCTTGTAGTACAACGATATCTGGAGGGCATTGTCTTTGCTGCCCGTGATTTACAACACTCCTTATCTGTGGATTCTGGGCAGATCAAAGTCCCAGAATAGCTTTATGAACTCTCAAAGGTTCATAATTCTTCTACGGATGATTGCCATCTTGCACCAAATTGCATTGGCCACTCCACAGGAGGTCCAGAAGATGGCAAAACAGGAGAAAAGGGCCTTTTCTGTGGCAGCTCCCAACTTGTGGGGTGCTCTTCCTGGGAAGTCTTGCCTGCCAATATAGTTACATATCTTTAGCCACCAGGCAAACACATTCCTATTTAATCAAGCTTTTGGTTTTTAGCTATCTATGGCCTTTTTGTGTAGGTAGGATGTTTAAAACCTGCCTTTTAAAAATCTGAATGTATTTTAGATTATTATTATTATTTTTGCTTCATGCTGGTTTTAACGCATGTTTTATTTATTCATTGCTGTAAGTTATTTTTAGGTTTGTTTGTTTGTTTTAAGTGAGTAAGTTTATGCCCCTCCCCGTTTTGTTTTATGCTGGTTTGAATGGATGTGCTATGTATGCCTTGTTGTAGGTCACTCTGAGTTCCTTTTGTAAAAATTAAAGGGACTAATAAGTTTAATTAAATAATAATAATGACAACAACAATGAAAACAACCCCCTGCCGAAATGATATTCCTCATTTCAAAGTTTATCACCCATGATTCTCCCCCTATTTTTAAAGGGTTTCTGTCCCTCATTTTAAAGTTCTGAGTTCGAGATATACAAGCAGAAGAGGTTTGACTCACGTTGGGAAGCGACGGTCAGAGACAAGGAGACAAGGAGTAGGAGGAAGGTGAGGCCAGCTACAGAGACCTTCATGTCTTCAGGAGGTGCTGAGTGGAGCTGAGGATCGTTTCTCAAAGTCTCTCTGTGCTGCTTCGCTGCGCTCTACCTTCCTGTCCCCCAAGTCTCTCTTTATATAGGGTTCTGGACACTGTCGCAGTGGAAAGAGTGAGTGTCCGCGTGGGTCCGTGGAAGTGGAAACACCAGAGTTTCATCCTCCAGAGTTGGTCATGGGGCAACTGATTCTGCCGTTAGCAGAAAAAGGAAGTTACGTGAGAAGGGTTGAGGAAATCATTGGACGCAAGAGGAAGCAGAGGAAGGTGATAAATCATTACCGCATGCGCTCAGTAGGTGAGGGGAGCAACGCTGCCCTAAAAGGCCTGGAGCCAGGATGTGGGGACATCACAAGGCACCTGTTAGGGTCCCCTCTGTTGGGCTTTTCCCAAAAGAGGATTAAAGAGCCCCTTTTCGGATGCAGCTCTGACTCCTAAACATCTACTCACATTTCTGCATAAACGGACACCTTAGGAGTCTCAGAAATATCATAGAAAGTCCTAGGAAAAACCAGGTATGTGAGGCTGGTGCACCTAGATGTGGCAACCAGAGACTGATTCAGACCAGGCAACTGTACTCAGGTCCTGCTTATGAGCTTCCCAGATGAATCAGAGAACTGTAGAGCTGGAAGGGACCCCCAAGGGCCACCCTCCTGCATTTCAGGAATCACAGCAAAGGTGGTCCCCCCCTCCAGCCTCTGCTCAAGAATCTCCAATGAAGGGGAGTCCACCACTTTCCCAGGGATTCTGTTGCACTGTCAAACTCCTCTTACCATCAGAAAGTTATTCCAAATGCTTAGTCAGAATCTCTTTTCTTGCAGAAGAAGAGGCTTCTGATCAGCCACTGTGAGGAAAGGAGGATGTTGGACTCGGAGGGCTCACTTTTCACCTGATCCAGCAGCCAAGAACACTTTTTAGAGCCACAAAAAGCCAATTTATTAGACCATTTCATAGTTTTCCAGGCTTGCAATTTTCCCCATGGTGCGAGACCTCACGAGTCGCCCCCCCCCAACACTTCTCCGGTGAAATTCACAGATGAAGGAGAGGAGGAAGCTCTTGCCTTCATGCTGTGCTTGTGCAATAGAGGCATCTTGTAGCCACAGCTGGAATCCAGATGCTGGACCAGATGAATGTTTTGGCCACTGATCAAACCAGTCTTCAGTTCTCCCAAAGCATTTTCCTTCTGAGTGTTTGTTTTCATTCATTACAAGAGGTGAGATTGGTTGAAGAATATAACAACCTCAAAATAGCCCTACTGGAGCAAACAAGTGGTCCGTCTGGTCCCTGTTCGGACAGTGGCATATTCTCCCCTCCTGTCTTTCCAGCAACTAGTATTCAGAAGCATTGCTGCCTCCGGCAGTGGAGGCAGAGCACAGCCAATATGGCTGGTAGCCATTGGTAGCCTTACCCTCCAAGAATTTGCCTTATCCTTTTTAAAAGCCATCTCAGTTGGGTTGCCATACCTGCCACCCACAGAAGCGAGTTCCATAGTTGAACTATGTGCTGGGTGGAGAAGTACTTCCATTTATCCTTCGGAATTGTCCAACATTCAGCGTCATTGGGTGTCGACCTGTTGTGTTCTTATGAGAGAGGAAGGAAAATGTCCCACCTTCCACTCACTCCATGCCCTGCACCAGTCATTTAGCCTCTTACATGCCCTTTCTCTAAACTAAAATGACTAGAACGCTGCAACCCTTCTGCATAGGGGAACCCCTCCACCCCCACGATCACTTTTGGTGCCCTTCTCTCTTTCAACTCCACCATATCCTTTTTGAGGTGAGGAGACCAGAACTGCACACAGCATTCCAGCTGTGGTCGCCCCATAGATTTGTAAAATGGCGTTATCATCTCTGCAGGTTTATTCTCAGTTCTTTTTATTATTATTGTAAAATAAACTTTATTTAGATTATTTAAATACAATGCACAAATCATATACCTAGGGGGGGGGGAGGAATACACAAAGAAAAAGAAAACAAAACATGAAAAGAACCAATTAAAAGTCAGCTTCCAATTCTTTGTACATCGTTTCTCTCAATGATTACTCATAATTTGCTATATCTAATACATGAAAATATAAATAAAACAATAGTTCACTCTTTGATATAACCGTCCCCATATGAATCTCAATCAAAGCAAATCACCAATTCTGTTTTTATACCTTCTTTTTTCAAATAATCTTCAACATATTTCCACTCCACTCCTCTTTACATTTTTGTTTTGATATATTTCTAATTACTGCCGTCATTCTAGCTAAATTCATAAATTCCACTAATTTAATCTGCCAATCTTGGACCGTTGGTAGTTTCCCTCCTTTCCAATTTTGGGCAACAAGCAACCTAGCTGCCACACAAGCATACAAAAAAATATTTTTCCTATCCTCTGGTATATTTTCCGGTGTCATACTTAGTAGAAAGGCTTCAGGTTTCTTTTCGAAAGTAATTTCCAACTTTTTTATTTTTTCATATACTTCATTCCAAAATCCATAAATCTTTATACATTCCCACCAGCAGTGAAAATAATTGCCTACCTTCTCATGGCATTTCCAGCATTTATTAGTTTTAGCTTTCAAAATTCTTGCTATTTCCTCTGGTGTCAAATGCCATCTATATACTAATTTCATCATATTTTCCTTGATTCCTGTACAAGCTGTGAATCTCAAGGTTTATTCTCAATTCTTTTCTCAATGATGCCTAACATGGATTTTACCTTTTCCACAGCTGCTACACTCTATGTCCACAGGTTCATGAAACTACCAGTACGTCCTCTGAGCCCAAGGTCTCTATTCAAGTCCTTCCCCTCCAGTTCATATTCCATGAGCATTTATGTGAAATAAATATTTTATTTTATTTTTTGCTCCAACATGCATCACTTTACACTTGTTTACCTTGAATGGCACTTGCCTGCATCCCACACCCATTTTGCCTAGGGCAGATGGGAGAAGGGGGGGCGCTGATCCGTGGCTATGCTGTTCAAGGTACCCATGGAGGCAGGAGGAAAGAAATGACTCATGCCAACTTCCAGCTGAGTCAAACCTTGGCAAGAGGGCCATCACACGGGACATAGAGTGGATCCCTCTCCCCAGAGAGGGAAGTCTCAAGGGATTACTATTTCAAGTGCCAGAGAGCACGGAAGCCACCAAGAACTTTTGACTCATGCAAGATCCCTTTTTCATGGGTCACAGCCAGCTTCCCTCTCCCCTCTGCCCCTACGTGGTTTGTGTCATGTGGCTAAATATATCCCCAGAGGAAATCTAAGATGCCACCATGACAAAGCAGTTTCACTTGAAGTGGCTTTGGTTCGTGGCCCTGCAGAACCAGAAAATGGTCCACAAAAGCCTACGTGGTTTGTGTCATGTGGCTAAATATATCCCCAGAGGAAATCTAAGACGCCACCATGACAAAGCAGTTTCACTTGAAGTGGCTTTGGTTTGTGGGCCTGCAGAACCAGAAAATGGTCCACAAAAGCCAAGGAAGGAGAAGAGTGGGAAATGGAGGACCCGGTAGGCCCTTTTCAGTTTTCTCTTTGCCCTGGGTGCAGGCACATTTTGCTTTGAAGAAGGCCAAGGGCACAAGGCAGCTTCAGGAAGAACATGAGAAGAGCCTGATGGATCTGGTCAGTGGCCCATCTAGTCCAGCATCCTGCTCACACCATGACCAGCCAGGTGCCCATCATGAGAAATCAACCAGGAGCACCCGAGCACAAGAAGATCCAAGCACAATTCTGAATCATAAAATTGTGGAGTTGGAAGAGACCCCAAGGGTCTTCTAGTCCAACCCCCTGCAATGCATGTGACTAAACATCTCCCCAGAGGAAATCAAAGACACCACCATGACAAAGCAGTTTCACTTCACCCGGGTTTGGGTCAGGAAAGGTTCCTCGAAAGCCAAGGCAGAAGGAGGGTGGGAAAAGGAGAACCGGGAATGCCCTTCTTTATTTTGTTCTTTCCCTTTGCCATGGGTGCTCATGAGAAGCCACATAATCTGCAGTATAGAGACAGAGATATAGAGAAAGAGAGATGATTTGTCAGTGGCTTTATCTTGCCCAGGGCAAGCAACTTGCAAGCAAGCAAATATCCTGGGGTAAATTGTGCATAAAAATGCACATAATAGTAAACGTTTGATTTGCCAGATGATGGAGTGCATGAGCATCCCTGAGGGTGCAAAGCTGGGCAGTGTATATCGAGGTTCTGGGCTGCCCAGATGACAAGACCCCCCCCTTTTTTTTTTGCCTCACCAATGTGGTCCAAAGGAAAGCGGAGCAATATGTTTGGCACCGGTATGGCTGCAGGAATTGCTGCAAAGAGATGTACAAGGCACCATCCAACCATCTTAGGGACTCTGGATTTGTGCAGGTTTTACTCCTTAACCTTTTCTTCTCCCAAAGATGTCCCTCAAGGTGGTGGTGGTTCAGGGTCAGAGTTTTTCTTCTACTAGATGAGCTGCCTTCCCAGGTTGATGAGCCCCATCTGCCTTTCATTTCCCTCTAAAGCATGTGCAGATACTGCCTTAATGACCACCGGATCCACTATTGGTCTCGTCCACTCATTCGTTGGAACCTGATGAAAGTGCATCATTTTAGGAGAAATCGCTTTGCAAAATTGCATGCAAATAAGTACCGTATATAAGTAGAAGAAATTCGCACTAAAATGCTGCCGGATTTTCATGAGGACTTCATTTATAAAAATATTTATATACGGGTAATTCATGAAGAAGGCATCAAAGCAGTTCAAAACAACTTCGCATAAAACAGACCAATGACACTAAAATAATAATAATAACAGCCAAACCACAAACGGATGTGGAAAACCAAACATAAGGCTGGAGAAATGAAAAACTGAGAGGGAACAAAACTGACAAATTAAGCCATCCATCACTTTCAGTTTCAGTTCGGTACTGCAAGAAACGGCTGTGTTGATGTCTTGCACCTCCATGGACAACTTGCTGTGATGTTCTCCTTGCTTGAAATGCTTCCCTCTGAATCATAGAATTGTGGAGTTTGAAGAGACCCCAAGGGTCTTCTAGTCCAACCCCCTGCAATGCAGGAATCACAGCTAAAGAATCCCTGACAGACAACAATTCAACCTCTGCTTAAAAGCTTCCCATGAAGGATGTTATAAGCTCCCCATTACCAAACAAATGTTCAATAAAACCCAGATAAAGCCTAACCTCCATGTAAACAAACTTGGGGGAGCAAGTCATCTGGGGCAGATCCTTTCTCTGTATTGGCAGGACAATTTTTTTACATGTTTGCAAACTCAGTGTGTTTGTTGTTGTTGTTGTTGTTGTTGTTGTTGTTGTTGTTGTTGTTGTTTTAAGGACCCAGTGGAGCCCGGCACTACAGCGATGCAGCACGTCGCAGCCGCAGCAGGACCCGCTGTGCCTTTCAGAGGGTGTGATTGGCCCCGTCGGGCCTCCTCCTGCCGTGTGACATCACACGCATGTCATTCGTGACACACCTGTGGCGGGCAACCAGCGTGTCTGCCTCCTACCGCCCCCCCCCAATCACAACCACCCTATGTCAGGGTGCTGTTGACAGTTCCTGACTATCTGCCTAGGAAATCAGAGATGCAGAGAAAGAGCATTTCTGTTCTTTTATTTTTCCACAGAGACACGAGAAGACACAGGGGGAAACATCCTTACGCTTTAGCAACCAGACTTCTCCTGCTGCCTACGGTGGCTGCTAAGGGCAAACCTCCTCTGGGCTTTCTGTTCTGAGACACGCAGAGCATGTCTAGTTCTCAGAGAAGGAGGGGCTCTGACAAACTTTCCAGAGACAGTGTTTCACTTGGCTGCTGCACAGATTTGAACACATATGACTCCTGCCTCTGTTCACTGCTATCTTGCTCCTGTTCTTCCTCACCCATTATTTCCCAACTCCGTTCCTCTTCTTCTTGGGGTGGTAGTCTCCACCACTCCTCCTCACGCAAACAGAACATTCAACAGACTGAACAGCCAAATGGTCTTAAACACAAATCCCACCTTGTCTGTCACTGGTAGCAGCCTGCTCACACACCCTGTCTCACAAAAATGAGTATTGAATTGAAGTTGTAGGTGATGTGCAATAGGAAATGAGTCCTGAGAAGCCCTTGACCTCTCCAGGTGAGCAACCTGGTCAGCAAAGGAACAAACCCATTTCCCAAGAGCCAAAGATTTCCTTGTACCAAGCAGACATCTACAGCACTGTGCTGCCTCTCCCAGCTTCACCAGGAGTCAGCTTCCCTGAGGGCCAGGAGCTCCTTGTACCATGGACACAAACCCCCAGCTGCAGTCCAACAGCCAGAGAGTCATACGTGGCACTTTCTGCAGGAGCTATGAAGCCTAAAGAGGGAACGTTGGAGGAACATCCAAGGCTTGCTTACTGTTCTGTGACATTTTGATTGATCTTGATGAAGCGTGGGTTTGGAGGTTCATTTTATGGAACATCGAAAGCTTCCCTTGAATTCCTCACTACACTGCTTTTTGGGGATTGTATAACCACCCACTCCTTTCAGTAAAAAAAGGTAAAGGACCCCTGACAGTTAAGTCCAGTTGCGAACGACTCAGGGGTTGCAGCGTTCATCTAGCTTTACTGGCCGAGGGAGCCGATGTTTGTCTGCAGACAGTTTTCCCGGGTCATGTGGCCAGCATGACAGCTGCTTCTGGCGAAACCTGAACAGCGCATGGAAACACCATTTACCTTCCCACCAGAGTGGTACCTATTGATCTACTTGCACTTCGACATGCTTTCGAACTGCTAGGTTGGCAGGAGCGGGGACCGAACAACGGGAGCTCACCCCGTCATGGGGATTCGAAATGCCGACCTTCTGATCGGCAAGCCCAAGGCTCAGTGGTTTACACCACAGCACCACCCACATCCTTTCAGTAAAGGTAAAGGTAAAGGGACCCCTGAGCATTAGGTACAGTCGCAGATGACTCTGGGGTTGCAGCACTCATCTCACTTTACTAGCTGAGGGAGCCGGCATACAGCTTCCGGGTCATATGGCCAGCATGACTAAGCTGCTTCTGGTGAACCAGAGCAGTGCACAGAAACGCCGTTTACCTTCCTGCCAGAGTGGTACCTATTTATCTACTTGCACTTTGATGTGCTTTCAAACTGCTAGGTTGGCAGGAGCAGGGACTGAGCAACGGGAGCTCACCCCATCGCAGGGATTCAAACTGCCGACCTTCTGATTGGCAAGCCCTAGGCTCTGTGGTTTAACCCACAGCACCACCCGCGTCCCCCTTTCAGTACCTTTCCCCAAAAGAACATGCTTGGCCAGTAGTTATTGCAACCTTCAGGGTCTCACTGCTTCCTTCAAGGCAACAGGGACCAGTTGTCCTCCTGGACCAAGTTGTCCAATCTCCTTTTGCCAGCCCAGTAGCCAAGGAAGACAAATATCAAACATCCCAGAGGGTTGGGAGGAGACGTGGGCTGAGGTGTGTGCATGTCCTTCTCCTCCCTCCCCATCTACTAGAAAAAGGTTCCGCTGTGGAGGCAGATGGGGGATCCGTGCAGCACTGAGAGCAACTGACTTGAAGGAGAAAGGAAGGAGGAATCTCTAGCATAGCAGATCCAAAAATTCACCTTGGAAGAAGAGGAGATTACAAGGTAAGATGGAAAGTGAAGGGAACCCCATGAATACAGGACAGAATTGTGGAAGGTCTGGAACTAAAGAGAGGAAAACAAATCCAAACCCTTCTATGTGGGGTTGCCTTGTGACGAAAAGAGCCTTGAACTTCCTCTGGGAGGAATAGAGGACTCTTTGTGACCTCCCAGTGAATGAGAAGAGCTTCAAAGTCTCTGGGGGTAGTTGAGCCCAAAGATCTTACACTGAAGGGGAGCTAGAAGGACTGAAAAGAATAATGTGCCCCCCCAAAAAATCCCTCCTCTCTCCCCACTTCCAACGCAGATAGCAATAGCACGTTAGCATTGGGGAAGCATTGCAGGAAAAACTAATCAAGCAGGATAAATCCTGCTCGGGCTGAGCTATTCCTGTGTCAAGAGCAGAGCAAGGAGGGCACCAGCAAGAAACCCCCAGTCTGAAGGGGTCCTCAGCTTCTCCAGATCAGCCACTTTGGACTCAGGGGAGCAAACACGTTCCCCGAGAGCCAGGAGCTCATTGGAACAAGGACACCCCCAGGTTTCAGGTGACCCTGCCTGCTTCTCAGTGGCCTCAACCTGTGGGGTGTCCTCTTTGCCCTCTGTATCTGGTACCATTTCAGGGCTGGGAAAAGAGCAGAAGAAGCTTTAGTAGGTTAGCATCATGGAAACCGAGAGTCCAGGGAATGGACCTTAAATCTGTTCTTCTTCTCCAGGCAGCATGAAGACCTCTGGGGCTGCCCTCACCTTCCTCCTTCTTGTGGCTATTCCACGTGAGTCCAATCCTTTCCTCTCCCCTGGTAGTTTCTTACCAGAGTTGGGACTCCCACTGAAGGGTGCCATGCCACTCCCTGGGCCCTGGTGGACTTGGGGGTGCTCTGAAATGAGGAGCCCCAAGACGGCCCTCAGACCCACCCTGCTCCATTCCCCTGTGTCCCACTGGAGGATTGGCACTGAAAACTTTTAAGGCAAGATGGGAAACCACTTTCCGAGGGGAGGGGGCTTCCCTTGTTGGCCACCTTCCTGGGGCCGCATGCCCAGTGACACCGAGTGTAGCCGCTTGCAAAAGTAGGGCAGGGCAACTGATATAACCCATGAATTCCAAGCGGGGGGGGGGGAAGGGAGAGGTGTTGTGGTTTTAGCCCAGCCCCCAATTCTCTTCCCCATTCCACAGCAAGGGTGCTTTCCAGCCAGGCACAACCACTCAAAGTGGGGGCAAAGGAGGACCAAGGAGGGGCATGGCCCATGGAGGTGGCTCTGACCCAGGACTTGAGGCTCCCCTCCCCTGCTTTTCAGCATAGAATCATAGAATTGGATGGGACATCAAGTGCCACCTTCTCCAACCCCCTTCAGCGCAGCAATAGCAGCTCAAGAATCCCTGGCAGATGGCCTGAGTTCAAAAGCCTCCAGCAAAGCAGATTCCTACACCTTCCAAGGAAGTCTGCTCCACTGCAGTGGCAGACACTGGAGTCTTAGATTTCAGCAGCAACCCTGTGCAACGCCAAAATTCTGCGCCCCTCACATGCTCCATTGCAAATCATAATTGTAGCATTCTTAGCAGTGCCCCCCGAGACTCCATGCCCACTGAGACCATGCTCCCCTACATCCACCTCGGTCCACTGTGTAATAAAAATTAGGTTCGGCCCCAGAAGGGAGTCCACAAACCTGAGGGAGAGCCTCAGCAGAGCTCCCCTCCTGTCAAGAGCACCTAAGAACAAATAGAGACGATACAGAATCTCCCAAAGCAAGGCGATAGCCCTTTATTAGAAACTGCTGCAGCAGGGTGTTTTGAAAGCAAAAGACCTCCAACAATGCTCCTATATAGACTTTTGAAATTGCCCCCCTCCAGCTCAAGACCACCTCTCCATACATCATACATACATCACAAATTGGGAGGGTCCGTTAGCAGTGATCTGAGCATCCTGGACCCTGCCCCCATGTCTCCTCTTGCCCTCCACCAAAAACCCATCAAGTGAAACAAAAGATATTTACATTTCCCTATTTCCCAGCCAAGTTAATCACACCCTTTTGTCTGGCACTCAGGTATCAGGATGCCAGAGATTATCACTCAGGCAGAGGGCTGCTGAGTAGCTGGAGGGGCAACCCCCCCCCTTTTGTTCCTGAGACAAAGAAATACTTGGTCAGTTGGGAGTCAAAATGGAGTGAGGCCTGTCTTCCTGTGCTGTTTTTCAGACATGTGGCCTTATTTGTTTTGGTACATTAATAACAATTATTATATATAATAAAATACCTTAAAATTCTTACAACTGTCAGTGAGGAAGCACTGCAGGACCATTGGGAGCCTATAAACTGTAAACTCTATTTTTTTAATTTTTAAGGGACAGAGACAGAGGAAGGCTGGAGGGAGGGAGATAAAGAGGGTTGGTGGAGGGAGTGGCGTCAGCATTCTAACCAAAGGCTTTAGGCTCCCCATTCCAGCTTGTTCAACTTAAAGTCCTCCATGCAGAGGCAGGGGGAGGGGAGTGTCCAGTGATGCTTCAAGATGACCAATGCAGCCTCCCTTCCCCGGGCAAGAGCTATTAAGTATCCAACAAAGGCAGCCAATCAATAACAGTGCCTGCCTTCTCCTGCTTTCAACAGCTGTGGTATCCAAAAATACCTGCTGCCCCTCATATGCCAAGCAACGATTCACAAAGGACGAGATAAAGGACTATACGTACCTCACCTACCCATGCAAGTTTGATGCTGTAGTGTAAGTATCTGGTGCTGGGTCACTTGGTTAAGGATGCTCCAAACACTGTGGGTGAAGAGAGCTGATGCAACGCTTAAGCCTTTTCAAAGCTTGGGTGGCTTTGAAAGTGCTTTAGACAAATTCATGGAGCAATATCAATGGCTGGTAGCCATGATGGCCATGGGCTGCCCCTACAGTTGGAGGCAGCAATGCTTCTGAATACCAGTTGCTGGTAATCACAGGAGGGGAGAGGGGGCTGCTGCTCACATTCTCCTTGCTGGTTTCTCACAGGTATCTGGTTGGCCACTGGGAGAGCAGGAAGCTGGACTAGATGATCCAGCAAGCCTCTTCTGATGTTCTTGTTTTCCCATGGGATCGGGTACTACGATGCCCAGCTAGGGGTGGATGAAACTCTCCATTTCACATTTGCCTGGTTTTACAGTCTTATGTTCAGTTCCCCCAATTTAAATGAAGATCTTCTAATCTGCATGCATCTCTTCAAGCTGCTTCCCCACAACGGGAAGTATCTTTGCACCTGATTTTTCCCAGTATGAACATGTTTGCATGCTCCGATTTGCTGAAAAACTGAATGGCAAAATTCAGAGAAACGTGACATTTTGGAGGCAAGCCACATCTTGTATTGGATTTGGAAGTGTGAGTTTGATAGGTAAACATTAAAGTTGGGAACAAAATTAATTTCTCTTCCCCCCCCCTTTACACACACACACACACACACACACACACACACACAAACACACACACACACACCCTTACAAGGGCAGGACGTTTGAAAAATGAAAGCTTGGAGTCTTGACACCAAATGCAATGACACCATCCTCAATCTGGTCCTCTCTGTAGCACATTGTAAATGCTTGCTTCCCCCCCCCTGACAGATTCATACTCAAGAATGGTAGAGTGGGCTGTGCTAATCCAGACGAAGACTGGGTGCATGAGCTTGTGGCATATGTGGATATGTTGTATGAAACTTCTTCTCCTGACTACGGACCCCTCAGAAGGAAAAGGAACCCCTGAACCTCAACAACTTATTTGCTGCTTTGGTGAACTTCCTTTCTACCTATCTCTCTCCACCTTCAAAAAAAATTATGACTCCTTAATGGCTGGACAAAGTCTTCATCCAAGGGTCTCTGTGGCTTTCAAGGGAGTGATTTGAGAGCAGCCAGCAGTGATAGTTGAACTTGTCAAATGCCCTTTTCTTAGTTAAGTGTACTTGCCTGGCACAATTGACATTGTTTCAGGGTTTCTGTTCATGCAAACAATTGTCTATTTACAAGACCATCATGTAGTGCAGGACAAATCTAGTTCAATACCCCTTCGTGCATGTGATATAGATGCTAACTACCAGGTCTACCCAAAAAAACATTTTCGCTTCTACACTGATGAAAAAGAGCTTGCGAACATATAACTGCTTCATATTGTATACCTGCTTCAACTACCTGCCCTTCTTCTGCTCTGAGTATGCTTGCAGATCAGTTTTCCTGTTGGCTTCCAAAAATAAAGATGAAAATTGCTTTGTGTCTCTCTGAGTTCTTTTCTTCTCTGGTAATCCCACAATGAGGTGGGTTGGACTTGGAAAGGGTGGGAGGTGAGAGGCAGGTCAATCCCACACCGGGAGGGTAATGTTGCAGTTATTAATATTCCACAGCTGGATGCATTAAAAAACTGACTTTTGAAATAAAAATTGTCCATACCCATAAATATGATTCAAAGCTTTACTAACCAGAACCTCTTCAAAACAGATAACAAAAAGAAATCAATAATACATCCAAATAGTTCCATAAGACATATGGTTGTCCAAGCATAGGCTCAGCATCATCTTAGAAATACAATATAACTCCGAACAGGCCTAGAATCAAAAGTCTCTCTCCATACAGTATCCATTAGCCTGGAGCTTTATTCCCTTCCAGAGTGATATAAGTTTTTTTTTAAAAAAAAAAACTGCTCCTTTTCCCTTATGGGGTACCCAAGAGCCCATATAGAGTCCTTTTGTAGGTTCTCTATCGGTAGGAGAAAATAACAGAGACCAACCAGAGAATATTGAGAAGCAAAGCAGCTAGTAAGCCTGATCTTTATTAACTGTTGCAACAGGGTGCTCCCACCACACGCAGGAGAGAGGAGGAGGACCCGAACAATGGTGCGCAAGGCCTTATATATCCATTTTGAAATTCCCTGCCCTCGAGCTCAAGACCACCCCTCCATACATCATACCTACATCACAGAAAAGGCAGTCTACAACAGAAGTTTGAATGTTCTTGTTTTTCCTGTCTGCCAGGTTGTCTGATAATGCCTTGTCTGGTTGCCTTTTCTGGTAGTCTGGCCATTCCTTTGAGATGGTAATTACTTAATTCCTGAGACAATGGAAAGGTTTTTTTTTCCATTTTCTCCCTCCTTGCAGAGAAACATTTGGTCAGTTTGGGAGTTAAAATGGTTTCAGGACTGCCTTCCTGTGCTGCCTCAGACATGTTGTTTATATATTTATGTACGTGTTTGCTTGGTACATTTCTGAACATTTATTATATATCTAAGACCTTAAAATTATTATAACAAGAGAGACTCATTTCCACATATTTCTCCCACTGTGTCTTGGAACAAAAAAAAAAAACCAAAAAAAAACCCAAACACAGCTCCCTTCAAAATGGCAATTTGCAATTCATTACCTTAATCATGTGATCTAAGGTTAATTACTCACTTGTAAGAGCAGGGAACATCAACAGTTAATCATTAACCTAGCTAGAAGCTTAGAGACATTGACAGAAGAACCCCCCAAGCTGTTTACAATGAAGAATCTAAAAGATCTGCTTATTTGTTTTAGAAATCACAAAAAATTTTAAAAACATTTACATGCATGTTTCAGATATTTTAAAACCCTGCAATTTAAAAACAATTTTACATACTAAAATTGCATGTTAAAATGACATGTCTTGCAAGATGAAAGAAAACAATGTAGTGAACCCCTTTGTTAAATCCCTGATCTCTGGCAGTGATGGCGGACCTTAAGATCTGAGTAGGCTGATTTTGGAGCCGTGAGTCCTACAGGTCCCATGGTCCCAAGCCATGAAGGCCTTTGAATGAACAACACCCTGAAAGCACCCTTATGGTCTCACAGTAGACAATCAGATGCCTGTAGGGAACCAACAAGTGAAACATGAGCACAGGAGCAGCACCCACTCCTGCGGCATCCAGCAACTGATGTTCAGAAGCATTGCTACCTCCAACTGTGGAGGTAGAGCATAGCCATCATGGTCATCAGCCATTGATAGTGCTCTCTTCCATTACTTTGTGTAATCCTCTTTTCAAGCCATCAAGGATGGTGGCCCTCACTGCCTCCAGTGGGAGGGAGTTCCATGAGAATGCAAGAAGAGCATGCTGGATCAAAGGGGCCCATCTACTCCAGCATCCTCTTCTCCCAATGGGCACCCACTAGCAAGACCCAAGTGCAAGTGCGTTCTTCCCTCCTGTGGCTTCCACAACTGGGATTCAGAAGCATTGCTGCCTCCACCTGTGGCCAGCCCAATACATTTTGGTGCCTGAGCCAAACCACAAAATGCTGCCCCTGCCCCTCAATGAGAGAAGAAGGCAGAAGTGAAGATGTACCTTGGGAACAAGAGTGGGGCATCATTTCAACCTTATCCGGTGGTTGAAGGTGGGTACAGAGCTCGGGAGACCCCATAGGGGTGGGAGGAGACCAGTAGCACCTCTTATTCTCCAAGAGGACATTGTAGAGGCAGCACAGATGGGGCTGCCAAGGAGGAGACAGATCCAGCCTCCGAGGAGTGTGTGGCATTGGCAGTGCTGGCAGCAGCAGACAGTGCATTTCTGGGAGGCTGGATCTGCTGCCTCTGTGGATTCTGCCGCTTGAAGTGGTCACCTCACCTTGCCTCATGTGTGGACTAGCTCTGCTAGTAGCCATCAATAGCCATCTCCTCCAGCCAGAACTTGGAAGCCACTCAGAAGCCAGGGAAGATCTCCCAAAGCTGGTGAGATGTGTTCCCAATTAAGTGTATGAAAATTTCCAAGGCCTCAGAGGCCTCACACCCACTAACCTCCTCCAGGCCAGTCACCTGGACCTCAAAGGTTCAAATCCTTCTCTGAGAGCCAGGAGCTATTTGTACCAGGAAAACACCCACATCTTCAGTCCATTAGCCAGAAAGCCGGACGTTTCCCTTTCTGCAGGATCCACATAGTTTGAACAGGGAACGTAGGAGGAGAGATCCAAACCTGATTCACTATTTTTGCCCATCTATAAGAGGAAAGCTCAGCAGGGGGAAGGAGACAGAGGCTCAACACAGCAATGAGAGCAACAGACTTTGAAGATGAAAGGTGGCAGAGGAGACCCCAAAACTAACCTTGGAGAAGGATTACAGGTGGGTAGCCCTGTTGGTCTGCCATAGTCAAAACAAAATAAAAAATTCTTTCCAGTAGCACCTTAGAGACCAACTAAGTTTGTTCTTGGTATGAGCTTTCGTGTGCATGCACACTTCTTCAGATACACTGAAACAGAAGTCACCAGATCCTATATTTAAGTATTATTTTATAGAGAGCAATGCATGATATGATGAGGTGGCAGAAGCAGCTGAGCAAACATCCCATAAGTGGTATGCAATACCAATCGTGCTGAGAACAAACCCACTGAAGTTAATGGACCTGCATCTGAGTTAGACAATGACATCTTATAGAGACTAATCAGGTCTTCCCCAGGTTTTTTGAACCCAACTCAAAATTTCTCTTTTTGCTTTGCCTCCTCCAGCTTCCAATACAAATTCCCTCATAGTATTTACCATTCCCAATTCTGCTACCATGCTTGCAAAATCTTGAGTTTCTGAATACATTCTCAACAGTCTAGTAAATTCTTCATCCTGCATGTTATTTTAATCTCTCATTTCTAAAATAAAATAAAAAATACCCCTATCTGTACAGGGTTATCACCAATTGGTCCAATTTTCCCTTTTATTTCTCTCAGATCTGCAGGAGGCATTTGTTCATATATTACAGAATACATATTACTCCCTTCCTGTACTGCTAATCCAGTGCTTTTTATACACTGATTCAGGTAAAGGGTTAGTTATTTCTTCTTGTCCTAATTGTTCAGTCAACAACGCCTTCCCTTTTCGAAGCTGCTCTTTCGCATTAGGAGTGCCACGCTGCTGACTTTTCAACATCCAATCCATTCCTTGATCAGAGAGATCTTTCCCTAAATCTCCCTTAAAATCTTTAGCCTTCCCTGGCTCAGTTACAAAAGGACTCTCATACAGTAGGCCATTCTTTGCTCTTCTCTGTGAAGCTTTACTCCTCTCTTTGGAGTTTTTCCTAGTTTCCATAAAGAATGACATTTCGCTCTATAAAGGAGTTCGGCTACATGCAATTCCGTCACCTCCTGTCTCTTTTTCAGTCCGGACCTTGTGTGTCTCCTCAGACTTTGCCCGTGTTTCAACCTTGTCACCCTCTGAGAGCACCCTTTGTCTCTTTCACAAAAACACCGTCAAGATCCCACTTCTGACACCAAATATGTTATGACCAAAAAAGGTCCTTTTAATCTGTTTAGGTGTTTAACATATATGAGACCCAGTGCACTCTAGGAAGGCACAAGTAAACCCCAGACAACCCATATTGGATTTTCTCTGTAATACTGCTTTATTGGTTAACAAGCGTGACAAGACAGGGAACATGCACTCAATCATACACACATTGCACACTCACCACCACTCTTCACTGAATGGGCCAGAATCAGTAAGAACTATGGATAACTAGACAGAGGGATCCCGTCTGCGTCTGACACACACACCAATCTGAAAAGTCCCATTTTATATACTCTTCTTGCTGTTCATCCGAATCTTGGTACTCCTTATTGTCCTTGGCATGTTCTTGCCATTTCACAACTCTCATTGTTTGAACCTGGTGTTGTGTAGCTCCTGACACATTACAGCACTTATTGTTTGAAACTAGCAGGGCCGTCTTAAGCATATCCGGCGCCATGGTGCAAAGCTCCCTCCAGCGCCGCCACCCCCTATTTCCCAGAGTTTTTTAGGGAGGACGGTGCTGCCGGTGGGGCTGGAGGAGGAGGGCAGTGGCTGGAGGGCAGCTCCTCCAGCAGGGAAGAAGCGGAGGCTGGACATGGTGCCTGCTGGCTCAGCTGGTCGCTTCAGGCCATGGTGGCCACAGCAGACAGAGGCTCCGGGCGTGGCACTGCTTCAGTGTGGCATGGCAGAGGCGGGCGAGGGCAGCAAGCTGATGCCGGGAGGCGCCGCGTCCAGCCTCCACCTCTTCCTTGGTGCCCTCTAGAACTTGGCGCCTTGGCGCCCTGCAACACTAGCCTCTATGAGTAAGACGCCCCTGGAAACTAGCTTTGTATTCTTTATGCCTCCTTGCATGTACCATTCATAGCATCTTGTTTTTGCTAGAACATACACATTCAATTAGCTCTTTGATCAACACAATTACTTCATCAACAGCATCCATTTTTGTGGTGCTGCTCTTCAACCGTTTTAGGTCCATTCAGAACATAGCATTTGTTACAAAGGAACGAGTAGGAACGCCTCAATGAAAGATGGAATGAAGGTAAACTAGCAAGTAGGATGCGCCTATGAGCAGCAGTAGACAAGGTAAGTGAAGAGAAAGGATGAAAACGGACAGCAAAATAAAGGAGATGCAGCAAAATAAAGAATGTGAAAGAGGATCTCAGGGAAGGATAGGTTGGGAAGTCCACATCAGATTATGATCAAATAATGAATGTCTGTAAAATATATTCTGAAAAAATGCATTAAAAATACTTCATTTAAATACAACTTAATGTGATAAATGAATAAATCTTTACATACTGTACGCAAGGAGGCAGAAACCAGCTGTTGGACCTTGGGATGAGGAAGGAGCATAAGGTGTGCTAAAGAAAGAGAAGGAGGCCCCAGAAAAAGCTGGATGAATTTTCGGCTTCCGTTTCTGATGCAGAAGGACAGGTGCCCATGCTTGAACAGGAATGTTCAGGGATGGAGTCTGGAGAAGGCAGAGGAGGTATCTAGTTAATTCAGTAAGGAAAACAGTAACAATGGCTGCTTTCCCCCACCTCTTACAGATTTGGCAGTTCCATCTTCTTGCTGCATGGCCCATTATAACAAAATGATCCCCCAGGAGTCCGTCATTGATTATTACTACACCGCCCCAGATTGTCCCCTGTATTCTATTGTGTAAGTCTTGAGGGCAAAACCAAGAGGCCAATTGACAGGCATGGTCCAAGGGGTGAAGGATGAACAAAGATGGTGAACAAAGGGTTAAGCATGAGGGGCTGTTTTGAGCTGGGGGGGGCACACAAAAGAACCAGAAGAGAGATTGAGGAAATCGGGAGTGAGTTGGAGAGAAAAGGAGCTGGGATTGGCTGTGACCCCCTGCTGGGAATGGACAGATCTCCCCATTTCAGTTCCTTGGTTTCCCAATCTTAAATTCAGCTTGCCCCATTTAAAAAAAAGTCAGCATGAACACGTGTAGATATCATTGTGCATATCCTTCCCAGTACATGTAGTTTCCTGAGCAAATTCCCCATGGCAGAATGCACGTTTGTAAATTATTTTCACTGACATAGACCTATTTGTGGCCGTAAATTGGCTAGAGAACTGCATTGCAAAATTCAGGGCAAATTTTGAAGGGAGCTGTGTGTGTTGGTGGGCATATTGATACAGGTTGCTCAATTTTCAGGTGGGATGGAAACCCACCTAATCATGTTGTTGTTCAGTCGTTCAGTCGTGTCCGACTCTTCGTGACCCCATGGACCAGAGCACGCCAGGCACGCCTATCCTTCACTGCCTCTCGCAGTTTGGCCAAACTCATGTTAGTAGCTTCGAGAACACTGTCCAACCATCTCATCCTCTGTCGTCCCCTTCTCCTTGTGCCCTCCATCTTTCCCAACATCAGGGTCTTTTCTAGGGAGTCTTCTCTTCTCATGAGGTGGCCAAAGTACTGGAGCCTCAACTTCAGGATCTGTCCTTCAGTGAGCACTCAGGGCTGATTTCTTGAGAATGGATAGGTTTGATCTCTTGCAGTCCATGGGACTCTCAAGAGTCTCCTCCAGCACCATAATTCAAAAGCATCAATTCTCCTAATCATATGTAGGCATTATTGCACATATTACTCCCAAAATATGCATTTTTGGAAGAATATTTGCCCTTAGCAGATTTTATTTGTTTACATTATCTTCACAAATTATGGAGGTTCTTGAGTGCTTTTGTTCATTGGAGAACTACATTGCAAAATTCAGACAAGCGGCAAATGTTGAAGGCAAGCTGGGTTTCGGTGGTTTGGGAAGTGGCAGTTTTTGTAGGGTTGCATTAAACTGAGCAGTGAACAAATTACTCCTCCATCTCTACATTCCTCCCCGCATCCCACCAAGGGCATGCGGTTTGTGCCAAGGGTGGGCCCGGTGCCTTGTGACAGGTGACAAGAACTACATGCCTGTTTCTTCAAATCCAAGAGAAGTAGGGTCCCCAACACTGACAGAGGCACATGGTGAATGTTTGCTTCTTTCCCCAACAGGTTTCAACTCAAGGATGGTAGAAACGTCTGTGCTGACCCAAACACCTGGGGGAACCAGAAAATTATTGAATTTGTAAACAGCGCTGGCAGGTTCTGAACCTCTATTGCTCCACCTGGCACTAAATGCAGAGCCTCTGTGGCCATCAAGGTGGTGCAGCTAGGGTGATTTCTGAGATGGGCTCACCCTGAAACTAGCCTCCAAAGAACTCAGGATTTCTCAGTCAATACAGCATGAGATTCTTAATTTCAGAGTTGTGGGTTTGAGCCCCATGTTGTGCAAAAAGCTTCCTGCACGACCCTCACGGTTTCTTCCAACTCACTAATTCTACAGTTTTAAGTGCCCCTTTCTTAGCTAATTCTGCTTGCATTATACCAGGGGTGGCCAACTCCCAAGAGACTGTGATCTACTTTCAGAATTAAAATCTGGCAGTGATCTACCCCCATTTTTGGGGGTTCAGCTCAAAGTTGTTGACCTTTTTGGGATGAGGATTGGAATGCCCCGTTTTTTAGGGGGTTCGGCTCAAAGTTGTTGATTTTTTTTTAGGGAGGAAAGGGGGGGTGACCAGATTTGGTAACCTTTTACGGGGGACAACAGAAACTTTTACAGATTTCTTTGGAGAGAGTTACATAAAAGCACTCACAAATCTGTACTCCGCACAAACTCCTTTACCCACTCCTTTAACCTGCCTATCAAGAGTTCTTTAAAAATACATGCCTTCATCCTTTGTTAGTGTGACACCTGCATCACCATTTCAGTAACCAACTGTTCAATATCAGGCGAGTACTGTGTCAGGGCCAGCTTCAGGGAATCCTTAAGGTGCTCATCTGTCATGTTTGAACGTTGCTTACTCTTCGTCATTTTTAAATATGAAAATGCAGATTCACACAAATAAGTAGAACCAAAACATGAGTGTAAAATTTCACTGCATCTTCTAAATTTGGAAATTTCTGTCTAGGCACAAACTTCCAAAATGATGATTATTCTGCACGGGCCCTCAGAAAAATGTCATTTTTCAGAGTTAATATCTCATTTTCAAGAGATGTTTTGCACAATGAGTAATTTGTACTGATAATGACTACAATTTTTTAAATGTCCAAATCAGATTTTAATGGAAATGACATGTATTCTACAATTAATTCAATTTTTTGGAAGTTGCCAAATCTTTTTTCTAACTCCAGAATACCAGAATCAATTTTGGCCACATACAATATTTTTCGCTCCATAAGGTGCACCTGACCGTAAGACGCAACAAGTTTTTAGAGGAGGAAAACAAGAAAAAAATATTCAATCAAATGTTGTACTAACTAAACTATTTAATAAACTACCAGTATATCAGAATAATATTTCAACAATGTAAAGTGAACCTCAGTGGTGGCATCCCTGCATTAACAAATAAGACTTTATCAGTAAGGGGGGGCCAATGGAAATATATGAGCTCCCACATCGAGTCCTTTAGCTCTAAGGACTGTATGGTTTGGACCTACACAGTTGTTTTAATAAAGGCAAAAGAAGTGGGACTTTCTTCTTTTTTGTTCATTGCAGAGAGCTCTGGGGGCTTTCATATGAGGGAGGAATGAGGGAGAAATCTCATTCAATTTCCATTTAAAGTCAAACCCCTACCAGTAATTCACACCTTCCCCAAATGTTCATCTTGCTGCTGCATCCTCCTCCTCCTGAGTAGTAATAAATGCTACCGTACTTTCACAGAGGGAGGACTGGGGTGTGGGATGAGGGAGGGAGATGCTGCCTGCATGGAAGGAAGACTGGGGTGTGGGGTGAGGGAGGGAGGGAGGCTTGGGAAGGAAGCTTCAGGCTTCCATCCTAAGCCTCTGCAGGGATCGCTCTCCTCCCGCGGTGGCTTGGGAGGCAGGGCCGGTGCTAGGGATTTTTGCGCCCTAGGCGAGATCACCTTCTGCCGCCCCCGCCAATGGAAGGAAGGAAGGAAGGAAGGAAGGAAGGAAAGGTGAGAGGGGGGAGGAAGGAAAGAAGGGAGAGAGAGAGAGAAGAAAGGAAGGAAGGAAGGGTGAGGAAGGGAAGGAAGAAGAGAAGGAAGGAAGGAAGGAAGAAGGAAGGAAGGAAGGAAGGAAGGAAGGAAGGAAGGAAGGAGAGTGAGAGAGAGAGAGAAGGAAGGAAGGAAGGAAGGAAGGAGAGAGAGAGAGAGAAGGAAGGAAGGAAGGAGAGAGAGAGGAAGGAAGGAAGGAGAGAGAAGGAAGGAAGGAAGGAAGGAGAGAAGAAGAAGGAAGGAAGGGTGAGTGAGAGAAAGAGAGAGAGAGAGAAGGAAGGAGGGAGGGAGGGAGGGAAGAGAGAAGGAAGGGGTGAGAGGGAAAGAAAGAGGGGGGAAGGGATGAGAGGGAGAAAGAAAGTAAGAGAGACAAGGAAGGAAGGGGTGAAAGAGAGGGAGGGAGGGAGGGAAGGAAGAGAGGGGGGGGAAGGAAGTCTGCTCTTGCAAGAGGTGGTAGCAGGATGAGCGCCCCAAAAGGAGAGAAGCCCTTTTGAAAAAAGAAAAGGCAAGGCAAGCAGGCTGCTTGCCTTGCCTTTTCTTTTTTAAAAGGACTTTTCTCCCCGCTGCAGGGGCAGCCAGCAAGGAGGAGGAGTGTCACAAAGGTGACGCCCCCCCCCGCAGGCGGCTCCGCCCGGCAGCGGTGAAAAAAGCTCTTAAAAAAAAAAGGCAAGGGCTTTTCTTTTTTAAAAGGACTTTTCTCCCCGCTGCAGGGGCGGCTAGCAAGGAGGAGGAGTGTCACAAGGGTGACATCCCCCCATCCTCGCTCTCCCCACCCGCAGGCGGCTCCGCCCGGCAGCGGGGAGAGAAGCTCTTTTAAAAAAAGAAAAGGCAATGCAAGCAGGCTGCTTGGCTTTGGCTTTTCTTTTTTAAAAGGACTTTTCTCCACGCTGCAGGGGCGGCCAGCGAGGAGGAGGAGTGTCACAAGGGTGACACTCCCCCATCCTCGCTGCCCCCCCTCCCCCGCAGGCGGCTCCAATGGGAGGTGCCAGCCAGCCATCTGGCACACACACACACACACACACACAGAGAGAGAGAGAGGCCAGCTGTGGTCCGGCAAGAGGAGGGAGCTCTCCCTGGAGAGCTTTTTTCCCCTTTTAGGCTGCCGATCGCTAAGCAACCCAAGATCTACCTGCGATCGACCAGGAACTTGCTCACGATCGACAGGTAGATCGCGATCGACCTGTTGGCCACTCCTGCATTATACAATTTACACTGTCTGGGGATTTCTGTTCACACAAATATGCATCTATTTCCAAGCAGCTTTGGAAAGCCACCATGTTGATTTCCATTCTGTGGCATCAGGATGAGACCAGTACTTTGCTCATGTTAAATGTATAAATGAAGCACCAGATTTCAAAACTCTCTGCTCTCTTCCTTGAGGCAAGATATGTTGTCACCTGAGCATCCTGTATCCCTGCTTAGACCACCTGCTCTTCCTTTAAGCACATCAGACAGTCCCTCCTGCTGGCTTCTTCCAAAAATAAAGATGCAATATGCTTTATCTCACTCTCTCCTTTCATCTCCTCTCCCCTTGGAGAATCCCAGAATGAAGTGGGTTGGACCAGAAAAGGGAGGGAGGGGAGGGACAGAGCAATCCTGGACAAGTGGAGATATATTGGCAGTTCTGCAACCTGAGGCCAAGATCAAAGTTCAGGTAAAAGGTTGTTGGAAGAACGTTGGAAGAACGTTCTGTGCTGGCTGATTAGCACTGTCAAAACTAACAGTAACAAATCCTGTGTCTGGAGTGGCCCCCAGCTTCTCCAGGTCAGCCAACTAGATCTCAAGGGAACAAAGTCATTTTCTGAGGGCCAGTACACCCCCAAAGCTATGGTCCAGCAGGCAGAGAGTCGGACGTGTCACTTTCTGCAGGATCCACATAGTGGGCAGTCTTCAGAGGGAGTGTAGGAGTAGAATTCTACACCTTACTCATTATTTTGTGACATTTGGATTGCATACCCTCCAACTGTCCCGATTTTCCAGGGAAAGTCCCAGAATTATGAAAGCCACACCGGCTTTTGATTTAATCCTGGAACATCCCTGTTTCCACTCCCTTGGGCAGCGTTCTCCCCTGGGCAGCTCGTAACAGCTGGTGTAGAGTGGGCAAGTCAGAGGAGAAGCTGCTGCCACTGAGACCCAGCCCCACATGACCCATTAGCTCTGAGGGGCAGGCAGAGGGCAGGGCTGCCCTGGGTGGGAAGAAAGGGGGAGCGGGGCAGAGTGGAGCACAATACGTCTTGCCCCTCTCTAAAATTTACTTATGGATGTGTGTTTTTCTTTTTTGTAAATGTACCAAAAAATAAAACAAAACAAAATAGGGATTCTCTCAGGACAGCAAAGGGTGTGTGTGTGTGTGTGTTGTGTCACCTTAGTGTAGTGTTGGTGGCACTTGCTTGTCCTTCTTCGGATAGGAAATGCTCTGCAGGGAAGGACCAAAATATGGTGGGTCAAGGAGGGTCAGCAAGAAATGGCGGGGAGCAAGAAATGTCCCTATTTTCATCTGAGGAACGTAGGAGGATATGTGATTGGCCTTGCTCCCTTGCTCCCTGGCTAACCTGTCCAAAAAGAGCGTGGTTGGTTGAACTTCAGTACCCAAGGAAGTACTTCTTAAGGCCACATCACCGCTTCCTACACCACCACCACCGCCCAGTTGGCCCCAGCGGGTTTCTCTCTAAAACATAATCACATAAGAAGGTGCCTGCCGGATCAGGCCAGTGGCTCATCTAGTCCAGCCTCCTCTTCTCACAGTGGCCAACCAAGTGCCCGTTATGGGAAACCAGGAAGCAGGATTCAAGCACATGAACACTCCTCCCCGCGCCCCCCACCCACCCACACATGACTTGCAGCAACTGGTTTTCAGAAGCATTGCTTTCTCCAACTAGGGAGGCTGAGAATAGTTTTCAGTGTGTGATGTTGTATTGTACTTTTACTAATTTTTGTTGTGAGCTGCCAGAGTGGCTGGCTGGGGGAACCCAGTCAGATGGGCAGCATATTAAAAAAAATGATCATTATCATTGCTGGTAGCCATCGATAGCCCTCTCCTCCTCTGTGAATTTCTCTAACCCTCTTTTAAAGACATTTAAGTTGGTGGCCATCACTGCTTCCTGTGGAAGCACATTCCATGATTTAACTATGCGCTGTGTGAAGTAGTCGTTTTAGCTGTCCTGAATCTTCCAACATTCATTGGATGTTCATGAGTTCTGGTGTCAGGAGAGAGGGAGGAAAACTTTTCTTGATCCACTTTCTCCATGCTGTGCGTGATTTTATAAACTTCTATCAGGTTGTCCTTTTCTGAAACTTTCCAACTCCTTTCTGAGGTAAGGCGACCAGAACAGTATAGTACACTCTTTGTCTCTTGGAAAGAGCTGGCTTGTCTCTTGTGCCAACCGGACAGAGCACTGGATGTTCAGCTTTAGCCTTTTAGCTAAAGCTTCACCTTGAACCAGGAACTGCCAATATATCTCCCTCCTGCTTCGAGGATTGACCTGTCCCCTGCTTCTCACCCTAAAGTCCCAAAGGGGGGAAAAGATAAAGGCAGAAACTGAGATAAAGCCCATCACATACAGAGTATTTATCTTTGGAGGAAGCCAGCAGGAATGCTGGCTTGTGTTTATAGAAAAGATGTGTTTATAGAAAAGAAAGAAAGAACAGGTGGTCTAAGCAGGGTTACAGGGGGCTCAATTGACATTTCCTCTAGCTCTTCTGGAAGGCAGAGAGCAGGGATTTTTAAAACTGGCGCTTCATTTAACTCTGAGACTCTAAGGCCATCAGGGCAGCAAAGTGAGAGCAGCCAGCCTGGCTTCTATGAAAGACTCTCCCAGAAAGTGGCCTCTGAAGTTGGCAAGTGTGCCTTTCCTACTTTGGTACAATACACAATGCTTGGGGGTTTCTGTTCATGCAAAGTACCACCTACTTATCAGCAGCTTTTACAAACCACCTTACATACCCCTCAAACGTCCTTATTTAATCTGGACACCCCAAATTGACAGAAGCTGCCCTGGTTTCTGATCCCAATCTGGAATGCCCTGATTTCCCAGATGCAGCAGGGGCTCCATCTTCCCAGAGGTTGCTCTGGGCTGCACAGCATCTCCTAGCATGGCGCAGGCTAAAGTGACTTTCCAGAGGCTGCTACAGGCCGTGCTGCACCTGGACATGCACCGTCTCGTGAGCAGGACCCCCAAAACAGCAGTGGAAATATAGGGGAGGGGTGAGCGATGGAGATGGGGTGGTGGTTTGGGGGTGTCCTGGCACCCCAAATTTTTGTCAGAGGGTATGACCTTGTTGATTTCCAATATGTAACTGCAAGATGGATCCAGTTCCATACTTCTTTGGTATGATAATTTACCCATCAGACGGTCCTCCGTTCTCCTGCTGGCTTTTTACAAAAATAAATATGTGATGAGCTTCATCTCTGTCTCTTGCTGAATCCTTCTCTTCCCCTGGCAGTCCCAAAGTGAAGTGGGATGGGCCAGGAAAGGGAGGCGGCAGGGCCCTAGCATTGCTTGAACACATTTAACAAAGAAACGGGAAAGACAGGAAAAGTGAATCAAGGAAGTTAACCTCAGCAGTTCACATTGAGAGTAGGAAAGCCATCAGTACATGAATTTAAGCATTAAAAAATAATTTAAGCCATTCAGGTGTTAAAATGCCCATCTCCACTTGAAACTGACAAAATTTCGAGGGGTAGGGTGTTTTGAGAACCCTGCCTCTCCCTCCAAAGTCAAATGCTTTCAACTTTCTATGAAGATCAATTTATTCCCTCCAGCTGAGGTCCTCAAAGCAGACAATCTATAAACAGACACCAGGAGGTGCTGTAGTTATACATGGCCGTTGAGCCTTCACCTGCAACACAGAAAAAGCAATATATGATCTAGTCTAATGGACCGTTCAGCCCACAAACAGCCTGAAATTGCTTCGTAACAGGCAAGCTTCATTGACCTCAAGGGAACAAACTCATTGCTTAAGGGTCTGGGGCTCCTTGTACCAGGAACACACTCACAGCTTCAGTCCAACGGCCAGAGAGTTGGACATGCCCTTTTCTGCAGAATCCACAAAGTCTGAAGAGGGAGCATGGGAGGAAAATCCCAAGGCCTGCTTACTGTTCTGTGAAATTCTGATTGGTTCTGATAATGGTACCTATATGAGGAAGGTGTGGCTGGGGAAGGAGACAGAGGCTCAACACAACTGACTTTGATGGTGAAAGGTGGAACAAATCTGTAGCAAACCAGACCCCTAAAACTGAATTTGGAGAAGGAGGTGATTACCTATACCAGGTAAGAGGGAAAGCGAGGGGACCTCCAGAAATACAGGACAGAATTGTGAAAGGTCTATAGCTAAAAAGCAGTAGACAAGCCCAATCCTTTATATGTTTGATGGTGGAACAGACTCCATTAGAAAGCAGTGGGCTCTCCTTCATTGGAGGTCCTTAAACAGAGGTCCTTCTGGGATCCCGTGGTTCCTGCATTGCAAGGGGCTGGATTAGGTGACTCTTGGGATCCGTCCCAACTCTACAATTCTATTATAGTATGTTGTTGCTCCTTGGCCTGGACCCGAACCTTTTGGTGCCAGCATTCTCAAGGACTGGAGGGGGCTCCCTTCTTCCACTGATAGCTCTGGGGGGTCTTCATCAACCCAGAGGGTCCTACTCAGGGGCATCCTCGGCATTTATTTCACAGAAATGTTCCTGATCCTGGACCTGTGCTGTGTTGAGGACTCTGTGGCTGGAATCAGGTTGGGGTTGGGGATGGTATACAAAGGGACACCAGGAGGATGCTTTAGGTGTAGAGTATCACAGAAGCCCAGGTTGCTCCTGGAAAGGTCCTGAAATCTCCTCTTCCTCTCCAGGCAGCATGAAGATCTCTGTAGCTGCCGTCATCTTCCTCCTCCTCCTGGCTACTCCACGTGAGTCAATTCCTCTCGTCTCCCTTGATAATTGTTCTAGGAGATTTGGGGCTCACACCAGAGTTGATCGTGTTTGTTCCATGGGCTTGATGGTCCTGGGGGATGGAGATCAGATGGAGCAGGAATCAGATCAGATTATATCAGGCAGGCGCCTTCACTGTACTCCTTTGGGCGCCTGCAAAAATAATTTTTGTTTAGACAAGCCCGGCCAAAAGTTGATACGAGTTTTAAATCCATTTGTAATGTGTTGTTATTTTAACTTTTTAAAAGTATTAAATTGTTATTCATTTTTTAAATTCATCATTTTATTGCTTTATCCCTTTTTGTAAAGAGCTTTGTTTTTTTTTTACAAATCATATTTATTATGGTTTCCAATATAAACAATATCATATGAAACATTCCGAATTACATTCCAAATTATTTCTCCAATTATAAAACAAAAAGAAAAGTTCCAAATTGTCCAAATTATTACTTTAAATTTTGTTTACGACTTCCCATGCTTCAAAATTCCAGAGGCTCTATTATCATAACTATTGCTTTGCTTTCTCTTTCAATATTTCCGCAGCCGCTGACATATCCAACAAGTAAGATAAGTCCAAACAAACAGTATCGCTGTGTGATTTTAAGTCTGTACTCCACATTCCTTCTTTCGCCCTTGCTGGTTGAAGTCCAAAAGTCACATTTGGACGGTCGCCATCTTGTTCTTTGTTATATTTCATATATTTTCCACTTTTAAAAGTCCCGATCTGTACCAGCTTTAAAATCTTCGGAGGATTAGCCAACTCACTTATCAATCATCACGTAAAAAAAAAAGAAATGCAGCAATGTCCTCCTTGATCTAACTGTGCAGTCCGGGTATAATTCCAACTGCGTCATTTCTGGGCAGTCAACCAAATTCTTCCAATTAAAGTCTATCAATGTCCAAGGGATTCATCTTTTGCCAAAAATTACAGATAAGACCGCTCTTCCCTCTTCCAAATGTTATCAAAACATTCCACTCAAAGGGGATAGCGTCTCTCTTTCAAATACACACATTTATAGATTAATAGTTCATATATTCTCCTCCATATTCAATTTTTCAGTCCTTCAAGTCTCACTTGTTATATAAACGTTGGGTCTTCTGGGGGGGTATTTGCCTAATGTAAAATCATACAATCACATAGTCCAGGGCTCCTCCCCCCCTTCTGTCCCGTTTCACATACCGATACAGTCGTAAATTCTCATCCTCTTCTTTTCAAACAGTGGCTGGATTCTTTAGCAAAATACTTTCTCCTCTTTCGTTTGAAGCATGCCCAAGGCTACTCACTAATTTATATTTCTTAGCGTTGGGAATCCCGGACGGACAGGCCGGTCGCAGGAGTGCCGAACCCGGGGGGGCTTTCTGCCCAGGCTCCCCTGTTCTTTTTCCCAAAAGGGTCAGAGCAGGTTTTGGAGCACCGCGGGCAAGCTGTCCTTCCCACATTCCTGGGAAGGTTGGGAGGCTGCATACTCCCAAAACAGCCTCAAAATTCCCCATGGAGGTCGGGAGCAGATGGAATTCCGACCATACCAGTCCGTGTCGGAAGCGGAAGCTTTGAGGGCTTGTTTGTTTTCTTTTTACAACCAATCTTATGAATCTTATGAAATCTTATGAAATAGGTCAGCCAGTGTGGTCACTGTTCAAGACCTGATATGTCTGGTAATTCCAACCATGATGTTTGCTCTTCTCAGCCCTTACAGGTCGGCGGGATCCCGTTCCCGGCTGCTGCTTAAGGAACTCTAAAGATCCAATCCCAAAGAGTGAAGTTGAGGATTATGCCCTCAGCTGGCCTTACTGCCTGCATTCTGTGGAGTGAGTTTTCAGGAATGGGCAAAAGCCAAGAGGCCTGTTGGCCAATTGTCGGGGAAGGGGTTGAAGAAACATGGTGAACGAAGGGCTAAGCATTTGGGGGCCGTTTGTTTGTTTGTTTGTTTGTTTGTTTGTTGTTTGAAAGGGGAAGGCAACAGAAAAGCCAGAATAGAGATTGAGATAATCAGGAGGGGGTCGGAGGGAAGAGCAGGAATTAGCTCAGTGGTAAGAGCATCTGCTTGGCATGCAGAAGGTCCCGGCTTCAATCCCCAACAGCATCTACAGTAGGGCTAGGAAAGAGCCCTGAGTGAAAATGCTGGAGAGTTCCTGCCAGTCAGGTAGACATTACTGAGCTAGATGGAGCAATGGTCTGACTCATCAAAAGGCAGATCCATTAGCTGAGACTGGCTTTGTTCTTAAGGTTTCATTCAGTTTTCCAGCATTAAGTTCAACACTTGCAGACGTTATGATGCACTTTTGCTCTGATATATAGTGTATGCATTTTTGCAAGCAAATCCCTCAGCACAGAGTGTATGTTTTGGAACATCGTTTTCACGAATACAGATATTTTGTGTCCATTCTTTAATGGGAGAAATATATAGGAAAATTCAGAGCAATTATTGAAAGCAAGCTGTGTTCCTGCAGGCATACTGGCTTGGGAAGTGGGAATTGTGTAGGTGGGCATTCAGGTGTGAGCAGAACCAATTTCTGCCCCATCTCTACAGCCCGCTGGGGGCACAGAATCTGAGTCACGGGTTGGCCTGGTGCCTTGCATTGTGGCAGGTGGACTGCCCAATTAAAGTGGGGCCCTTGGGCTAATGGAGAATTAAAAGGGTATACTCAGTGGCTGACTGTGGATGCTTGCTACTTTCTCTGACAGGTTTCATCTCAAGCATGGTAAATTCAGGTGTACTGACCCGGATGAGCCATGGGTCCAGGATCTCATGAAATACATAGACAGCCTTGAAGAAGACAAACGCGGCTGAAACTGGCACCAATTGCAGAGCCCTTCCTAGGAGAAGCCACCCTGAGCCTCAACAACACCATGGCTGCTTTGCTGAACTAACTTTCTCCCTCTCTCTCTCTCTCTTTCTCCCTCTCTCTCTTTCTCTCTCTCTCTCCCCACTTCCCCAAAGTTTTGGCACCTTCACACTGAACAGAGTGTTAGGCCCTGTCAGCACTATGCATTTAAATCAGGATCACACCACTTTAAACCGTCCCCTCCAACGTTCCTCAGATGAAAATAGGGACATTTCTCACTCTGAAGTTGACAAGTGTCCCTTTCTTACCTTGGTACAACAGACACCATGATGTACAACTGTCCCATTTTTAGTGGGACATTCCAGAATTGCAGAAACTGCCCTAGCTTCTGATTCCATCCTCGGATGTCCCAGGATTTCAGCCAAGGGGGACCAAAAGACACATGTGTTTTGGTTCCGCATCTTTGCTTGCTGGTCAGTTGCTGCCCACCACACACACAAAAGAGCAGTGCTGCTTCTGGAAGTAAGGCACTTTGGCCCTCCTTGTGCCTGTGGGGGGGGGGGCAAGCAGCCCTCACCAGCACATGGGTGAGCAGCAGTGAATGGTGGCACACATTGAAGAAGAAGAAGAGAAGAAGAGTTTGGATTTGATATCCCGCTTTATCACTACCCGAAGGAGTCTCAAAGCGGCTAACATTCTCCTTTCCCTTCCTCCCCCACAACAAACACTCTGTGAGGTGAGTGGGGCTGAGAGACTTCAAAGAAGTGTGACTAGCCCAAGGTCACCCAGCAGCTGCATGTGGAGGAGTGGAGACACGAACCCGGTTCACCAGATTACGAGTCTACCACTCTTAACCACTACACCACACTGGCTCTCATTGGCGGGGGCACACACACATGAGCTGGTAAGGTGGCAGGTAAGCGAGTGGTGGCAGGAGGGTGCAAGCAGCAGCAGGATGGTGGGTGGGGTGTCCCAATTTCTTCTTGGGAACTGTTGGAGATTATGTATACACCGGTTGGGGGTTTCTGTTCGTGCAAACAACCATCTACTACCCTACCAGAAACTTTGAAAAACCACCTTGTTGATTTCCAGACTGTGGCTCTGAAACGGATCCAGTTCCCTATCTCATTGTATGTGTTAATTTACATCTTTAAGTACCTTTGGGGGGGCTATTGCTTTGCCCTCTGCATTGAACAAAATGAACTTGAGAAAACACAAGTCCATCGTCCTATATCACTGCTTAGACCACCTTCCCCTTCTCTGCTCTGAGCATGTCAGCAAATCAGTTCTCCTACTGGCTTCTTCCAAAAATAAATATGTGATGGGCTTCATCTCTGTCTTTTGATGTGTCCTTCTATTTGCTGAGAGTCTCAAAATGATGTGGGCTGTTGGACCAGAAAAGCGATGGAGGGGTTTAGAATTAATTAAACACATTTGATGATGGAATGGGTTTTATATTTGATTTTATTCTGTGAACCGCTCTGAGACCTCTGGGTATGGGGGGGTATATAAATTCAATCAATCAATAAAAATTAATCCAACAATTCCCTCCATTCAAAACCCCCCAAAGCAGACAATCAACAAGCAATCACCAAGAGGTGTGATATTTGGCCGTTCAGCACTTTCCAGTAAATGATATTTGAGCTGCAATATAGAAAAAGCAAAATATGATCTAGACCCCACACTCAATCAGTTTATTACATACGAACAGGCTCTTTATCTTCAGAATCAGATGACCCCCATCACAGGTCAGCCACTCTGAACTCAAGGAAACAAACACATTTCCCTGAGAGTCTGGAGCTCCTTGTACCAGGAGCAAAGCCACGGCTTCAGTCCAGTGGCCAGAGAGTTGAACATATCCCTTTCTGCAGAACCCATGAAGCCTGAAGAGGGAGCATAGAAGGAAAACCCCAAGTCTTGCTTACTGTTCTGTGACATTTTGATTTGTCTTGAGAAAATTATTGCCTGACTCTGGGCTATTGGATTCTTCTTATCAAGAACGGTTCCTTTTATTCCCACAACACCACTTTTTTAGGGACTGCCACCCACTCCCTTGAGTACCTTGCCCCCAAGAAGTGTGATTGGTTGATAGTTACTGTATTTAATGGGACAGGCTAGGTTTTGGTTTGGGGTTGGGTTGTTGAGGGGAACCACGAGCTGTGCAGCAGAAAGGAATTCAATGCAGAAGTTGGGGGGTTGGCTTGCTGTCAAGCAAGATGTCCGCATCATCTGTCTTCAACCATGGAAGGTAAAATGTTCTGTGCATATTCTAAAAGCAATTTCCCCTTGCATAGTTTGCATGGCACATTTGAACTCCAGATTCCACTCCTCTCTAAGTTCCTGAACATCCACCTTCCAAAAATATACAAAGCATCTTTGAATGGTTATGGGTTCAGCATTCTGTGAAGATCAATTTATTCCTTCCAGCTGAAGTCCTCAAAGCAGAAAATCTATAAACAGGCACCAGGAGGTGCTGTATTTAAAGACATGGCCATTCAGCCCTCAGTGGTGATATTTGCAACGTAGAAAAGCAGTATGTGATCTAGTGGATAGATCCCATAATCGGCCCATTTCTTGCAAACAAACAGGCCCACTCTCTATCTTCAAATTCTGATTACTGTACTTCGTAACAGGCAAGGCACCTTGACCTCAAGGAACCAAACTCATTGTTTGAGGGTCTGGAGCTCCTTGTACCAGGAGCAAAGCCATGGCTTCGGTCCAGTGGCCAGAGAGTTGAATATATCCCTTTCTGCAGAATCCATGAAGCCTGAAGAGGGAGCATAGGAGGAAAACCCCAAGTCTTGCTTACTGCTCTGTGACATTTTGATTTGTCTTGATAAAGTTATTGCCTGACTGTGGGTTATTGGATTCTTCTTATCAGGAACAAGACGTTCCTTTTATTCCTACAACACCACTTTTGGGGGAGGCTGTCTATCACCCACTCCTTTGATTACCTTGCCCTTAAAGAATGTGGCTGGTTGATAGTTATTGCAACCTATTGTAAAAATATATATATATTTAAATAAATTTATTTGGTTTTTCAAATTAAAATTCTACAGAGATATATCAAACATAAATCATCAAAACAAAATTCCAATGAATCCTCTGGACTTCCATCCTCCCCTTTGTGGGTCCTATTATTTATCATTTCCTTCCTCATCTTTTATGGTAGTCCAAATCTTTTACATCTCCATGGTATCCAGAATTCACCCTTAAACTACAAGTGATATTCCAATCCCACTAACAATTTTAACTGTTTACAATGGTCTTTAAGATAAGTTATAAATTTTCCCCATTCCTTATTTAAAAGGTTTAAGGAATGGCTACAGGGAGTTGGGTATGGGCAGCCTGGAGAAGATGGAAAGGTGAAAGCTATCTTCAAATATCTGAAGGGCCGTCACACAGAAGATGGAGGAAACTCGTTTCCTGCTGCTCCAGAGGGTGGGAGCAGAACCAATGGATTCAAATGACAAGAATGGAGATTCCAACTAAACATTAGGGAGAACTTTATGACAGTAAAAGCTGTTTGACAGTAGGACAGATGACTTTGGAAGGTGGTGGACTCTCCTTTGCTGGAGGTTTTTAGACTGAGGTGGATGGTCACCTGTCAGGGATTATTAAGCTGTGATTCCCACATTGCAAGGGAGTGACCCTAGGGGTCCTTTTCAACACTATGGTTGAAGAGTTGGTTCTATTGTTCAAGGCAGTTGAGACTGACCACCTCTCACAAGGCGCCATTAATTGTCTTCTCAACCCAGTTGGCCAATCCCATTTTGTGACCCCTTAACCAAGGATCAAGCATGCATAGGAATTGTGATAGGATGTGGGTTGAGGTGGGTGCAGGCCCTGCCCTCTCCTGCCTCTCTATAAGGGGAAGATGCAGCTGGGGGAGGAGACACAAGTTCAGCACAGCACTGGGAGCAACTGGTAGGAGGACTCTGTAGCAAAGGAGTTTGTTCCAAAAATTGACCTTGGAGAAGGAGGCGGTTACAAGGTAAGTGGGAAGTATTCTGAGAAGAGGAACACAGTGAACTCAAGAAATTCAGAACAGAATTGTGGAAGGTCTGGAATGAAAATGAGGCAGGCAAGCCAATCCTTTCTATGTGGGACTGTCCTGGGATGCAAAGAATAGCCACCACTTGAGGGCATCCACCCAACCTTTGCATTCAACTGATCAAAAAGTGGCTTCCAGGTAGATCTCTGCTTTCTCAAACAGGGTGACAAACCCAGTAGCTTTCTAAGGGACCCAGACTAAGCTCCTGCCACTTGGGAACTAAGCCATTTCATAGGGGACCCACCATGTGAAATACTCTCCCTATTGAGATTTGGAGGTCACCAACGGTAGTGTTTTCACCATCAGTGAAACACCTGTTTGTTTCCCCAGCCTTTTACCAACTGCTAGTAAAGGTTCCCTATTGCCTTTGGGGTCTTTGCTGTTCTCACTTCTAAGTACTCTTTTTTAAGAGATTACTGTCATGTTTTATGATGTCAACCACTCTGGTATTTTTTGATAACAAAAAGCAGTATATAAATTCTGAAAATTAGTTAATTAGTTAATTAAACCCTAAGATCCAGATGGGGAGGCCATAAGTCAAATGAACAGAGGACTTCATTATATAAGCCTGATTGGCAGTAGGAATTATTATTATTATTAAAAGACAAAGGTACCCCTGACCATTAGGTCCAGTCGCAGATGACTCTGGGGTTGTGCACTCATCTCGCTCTAGAGGCCGAGGGAGCCGCCGTTTGTCCGCAGCCAGCTTCCGGGTCATGTGGCCAGCATGACTAAGTTACTTCTGGCGAACCAGAGCAGCACACGGAAATGCTGTTTACCTTCCCACTGGAGCGATACCTATTTATCTACTTGCACTTTGATGTGCTTTTGAACTGCTAGGTGGGCAGGAGCTGGGACTGAACAACGGGAGCTCACCCCGTTGCAGGGATTCGAACTACCGACCTTCTGATCAGCAAGCCCTAGGCTCTGTGGTTTAGACCACAGCACCACCCACGTCCCTATTATTATTATTATTATTATTATTATTATTATTATTATTAATTTATTTATATGCCACCCATCTGACTGGGTTGCACCAGTCACTGTAGGCGGCTTCCAACCAATTAAAACACAGTAAGATATCAAACATTGAAAACATCCCTGTATAGGGAACTTCCCTATAAAATGATCCCACCTTGCAGAAAAAAAGACTCTTGCAATAAATTGCCCTTCAAGAAAACATAAAAGACCTGAGTTTCTCCCAGCAACTGAAAGGCTAACGTGGAATACAGTTTAGACTCTGGCCTCCTAGACCACACCAAACCACAACTGCTAGCAGAGGAGTTCCAGGGAGTCCCATAGGCTGCTTACTCATGAGAAGGCCCCTTTTACTCAAGTGTTCCATGGTGAATTGGATATGTTGATGTATGCTGTGCTGTTGCTTTTTGGCTCAGCCCTGGCCTTCTGAAGGACCAAGGAAGAGGAGGAGAGAGAGAGTTTCATAGAATCATAGAATTGTACAGTTACCCACAGGGCATCTAGCCCAACTCCCTGCAACCTCCTCCTCTGACAGCTCCAGGGCTTCTCAAGCAGGTCTCTCAGCCTGTGAAGAGGTTCCTTAGCATTTGTTCAGAGGGGACCCTGCCTGCTCCTGGATCTGTGTCCTGGTTGTCCTCTGAGACTCAGTGTCTGGTTTTGGGTCAGAGCTGGGAATGGCATATTAAAGGAGATGTGGAGGAGCTTTAGGTGGTGAGCATCACAGAAGCAGAGGAAGCCTCTGAAATGGTCCTGAAATCTCCTCTTCCTCTCCAGACAGTATGAAGATCTCAAGGGCTACTGTTGCCTTACTCCTTGCTGTGGCAGCTCTGCGTGAGTCAACCTGACTTTTAAATTTATACAGTACTATGCATTCCAGCCACAAAAGGTCAAGTGCTGGTTAACAACAACAACAACAACAACAACAACAACAACAACAACAACAACCTCTCATCATCATCATCATAGTATGAGGATGCATTCTACCCCAACAAGCTACCAGAAGAAGGGACAGAATCATAGAAGGGTAGAGTTGAAAGGAATCACAAAGTGTCCTCTATAAATCCAACCCCTTGCAGTGCCTGACAGATGGACACCCAACCTCTTCTTAAAAGCCTTCGAGAAAGGAGAGTCCATCACCTTTTGAGGGAGTCCATTCCAGTGTTGAATGTTCTTCCTAATGTTTAGGGCTGTGAGGGATATGGCCCTGGATTTGAGAGAAAGACAGGGAGGCCTGGCTGAAGGGAAGACCCACACAGACCCCAGCCCTGATGTCTTTCAACATAAATGCCTCCACACAGAGAGAGACAAGGGGTGCGAACTTCCAGTCAAGTGGGTGGTGATGTCTCTGGATGCTTTATTATTATTATTATTATTATTATTATTATTATTATTATATTATTATTTTATTTATACCCTGCCCATCTGGCTGGGTTTCCAACAGAATATTAAAATACAATAGTCTATTAAACATTAAAAGCTTCCCTAAACAGGGCTGCCTTCAGATGTCTTCTAAAAGTCTGGTAGTTGTTTTTCTCTTTGACATCTGGTGGGAGGGTGTTCCACAGGGCGGGTGCCACTACCGAGAAGGCCCTCTGCCTGGTTCCCTGTAACTTGGCTTCTCACAGTGAGGGAACTGCTAGAAGGCCCTTGGTGGCTGGACCTCAGTGTCCAGGCAGAACAGATGATGGGTGGAGACGCTCCTTCAGGTATACTGGACCAAGGCCGTTTAGGGCTTTAAAGGTCAGCACCAACACTTTGAATTGTGCTCGGAAACGTACTGGGAGCCAATGTAGGTCTTTCAAGACTGGTGTTATGTGGTCTCGGTGGCTGCTCCCAGTCACCAGTCTAGCTGCCGCATTCTGGATTAGTTGTAGTTTCCGGGTCACCTTCAAAGGTAGCCCCACATAGAGTGCATTGCAGTAATCCAAGCGAGAGATAACTAGAGCATGCACCACTCTGGCGAGACAGTCTGCGGGCAGGTAGGGTCTCAGCCTGCGTACCAGATGGAGCTGATAAACAGCTGCCCTGGACACAGAATTAACCTGCACCTCCATGGACAGCTGTGAGTCCAAAATGACTCCCAGGCTGCACCTGGTCCTTCAGGGGCACAGTTACCCCATTCAGGACCAGGGAGTCCTCCACACCTGCCCCCTCCTGTCCCCCCAAAACAGTACTTCTGTCTTGTCAGGATTCAACCTCAATGCAAATAAACTCCCATAGCTTTAGCTCTTGGGCATCTTACACATTTCATAATATGAATAGCAATACCTGCTCTCCCCAGCTCTCCAGGCTCGACGGGATGCCCCAAGTGGCTGCTGCAAAGCCCATTATCCAGAAAGTGTGGTTCCTGATGCCGTGATGGATTATTTCTACCCCAACTCTAACTGTGCTCTGCCTTCTGTGGTGTAAGTTTTGGGGAATGGGTGAAAGACAAGGGGTCAACTGGCCAATGGTGGGGGATCAGGAAAGATGGGAAGCAAAGACTTAAGCATTTGGGATCTGGGTTTGGGTTTGTGGGGCGGAGAGATCATAGAAACGATAGATTGAGAAAATCAGGAGTGGGTCAGAGGGAAAAGGAGGAGCTGAGATTGCTTTTGCTTCCGCACTAGGGAAGGGCAGATTTTTCAGTTTCAACTTCTCTCAATTTTCCCATCTTAAATTCAGCATTCTGGTGCACCTTTGTTTCAAAATATGCTAATTCCCCAGGAAAGGATATTGTTTATATATATTTTTTCCCTAACAGAGACATTTTTGTCTGCACTGCAGAACTGTATCCAAAATTCAGAGAAGTCCAAGTGTTTAAGGTGGGCATGCAGCTTTGGGAAAGTGGAGGTTTGGCTGGCAGGCTCGCATTTAATGGTGAGCAGAATTAATTTCTGCCCCCTCTCTGTCCCCCCTGCTAAGGACATGGGATCTGTGGCGAGGGCAGGCCTGGTGCCTTTTAACAAGGAAGGTGACCTGCCTTCCTGTTTTACCAGTTCCATTAGTGGAGAAATAATGGAGAAATAAATAGCCCTGTTCAGTGGCCCATTGAAAATGCATTTGGTACTTTTTAGTCCAGAGAAAAAGCAAGTAAGAGGTGACATGACAGAAGTTTATAAAAAGGATGCATGGCATGAAAGAATTGGTAGAGAATCCCAGCCAGATGTGTTCTTGTTGTTGTTGTTGTTGTTGTTGTTAGTCTGCCTCTCTCATAACACTAGGCCATAATGTGAACACACCCTCTGTCCTCCTAGGACAGAGAAAAGAGTCTTTCTTCATGAAGCACATCATTAAACAATGGAACTCCTTCCCTCAGGAGGCAGATATGGCCACCAACGTGGAAGAGAAAGCGTAAAAGAGAATTAGATAAATTCATGGAGGAGATGGCTCTTGATGGCCACTAAGCCATGATGACGATGCTCTGCCCCCACAGGTGGAACCGGGATGCTTCTCCATAGAGGTGTAGCAAGGTCAGGTGGTACCCGGTACGAAAAACTTTTTGTTCCCACCCCCCACCCCCCACATTGCAGGCCCCAGAGTTGTTGTTGTTTTTAGTGAGGCTTGGCAACGAAACACATACACCCGCAGATCGCGCTAATCCTACTGATGAGCACATGAAACCATGCCAGCGCTGCCAGCCGGAATTTGCAAGCACTGCCCGCTGGGGCTGTCAGCGTTGCCAGCCGGGGGTGGGCTCGCATCCCCCGGCGAGCAGATTTTCACAGTTGCTGTGATCACCGCCATGAAAATCTGTCCGCTGACCGCGCAAACACGGCCGGCGTATGAGCCAGGGTGTGAGCACTGCCCGCTGGGGGTGCCAGCGCCGCCCACCGATCGCGAAAATCCGACTGCCGATCGCATAAAACCACCTTACGGGGATGCGAGCGCCACCCACCAGGAGGTGCCAGCCTGATCGCCAGGCGTATTTGTGCAATCAGCGAGCGGATTTGCACAACGACAAACACGTCAATCGTGATCCGCCCAGGGGGATTTTGTCACACACACCCCAGGCATGACATCTGGGGCAAACCGAACCCCCTGCACTCCCCCTTGTGACGCCCCTGCTTCTCCACTAGAGTGGTTCTCTCATTCTCAGGCCCCGCTTGCTGGTTTCCTACATGCATCTGTTTGGCCACTAGGAGGACAGGAGGCTGGTCGAGATGAACCTGATCCTTAGGGCACATCTTATGCTCTTATGGCTTCTCCTTTCCTTGACAGGTTTGTTTTGCTTAACAAGAAGGAGCTCTGCGCTGACCCAAAAGCTGAATGGGCCATTAAACTTGTGAGAATCTTAGACATCAAGTACGGGATCTCCTCCTGAACCATCGTTGCTCTGCCTGATTTCCATTGTGTGGCTGCAGGATGAATTCATTTCCATACCAAATTGTATTTGTTGATTTATGTACATTAATTTACATATTTAAGTAGTGCTTTTTTTGCAAGCGCTTTGCCCTCTTAACTGAGTGAAAGAGAGCTTGAGAACAACTGGCTACAGCCATCTGTATCCCTTCTTAGACCAATTGAGCCTGTCGGCAGTTCAGTTCTCTTGCTGGGTTCTTTCAAAGAATAAAGATGTGAAATGTCTCCTCTCTGTCTCTTGCTGATTCCTTCTTTTCTCTGGGAATCCCAAAAGGAAGTGGGTTGAGTTGGAAAGTGGGGGGAAGAGCTCCATGACATCCTCCTGGGTCCATCTTGGAAGGGGAGGGGGATACAGGTCATGCCTCATGGCCACAACATACATTCTAGGTCAGGCATCCCCAAACTTGGCCCGCCAGCTGTTTTGGGACTACAACTCCCATCATCCCTAGCTAACAGGACCAGTGGTCAGGGATGATGGGAATTGTAGTCCCAAAACAGCTGGAGGGCTGAGTTTGGGGGTACCTGTTCTAGGAGTTCCTGCACCCCCATAAACATCCTGACATCACACACAAAAATCCTGGGAAGTGTAGTCTGTTATGGGTGCTGAGAAATGATAGCAAACAATGCAGAGAGCTACTATTCTGTGCATCTTGAACAAGCTGTGGGATTCTTTGGGCAGAAGTCATTAAAGTTCAAGTGGTATCACAGATGCTGTGAATAGGACTAGAGACAGTTTCACAATCTGAGGTTCATGTTCTGAGGTTCAAGTTTAAAGTTTATTCAGAACATCCTCGGGGGGGGGGGGAAGCAGGAGTATTGGCCGGCCGGATGCTGCTAGCCCAGAGATGGAAGGAAGAGACAACCCCGACCAAAGAAGAATGGCAGATCAAGTTGATGGACTATGCTGAAATGGCAAATTTAACTGGGAAGTTCAGGAATCAAGACGACGAGAAATTTAAAAAAGATTGGGAAATGTTCATAAGGTATATACTAAATCATCGCAAATAGGTTAAAACATTAGCAGGATTTTAAATGCACTTGGAATAGAAACTGCAGATAATTTAGGAAGATGGAAATTTTGGAGAAGTATTGATATGCAGATGAAAATAAATTAAGAAGACCCACGGATGGGATGGGGAGAGAGAGTCAGTAATCTCGAGTAACCAGAGTAATCTCAGTTATAGGTAGGTAGCCGTGTTGGTCTGCCATAGTCAAAACAAAATAAAATAAAAAATTCCTTCCAGTAGCACCTTAGAGACCAACTAAGTTTGTTCTTGAAATGAGCTTTTGTATACATGCACACTTCTTCAGAGTAATCTCAATATGTGAATGTGTAAGAAATTTAACTTTATCATCTTCCTTCCTTCCTTCCTTCCTTCTTTCCTTCCTTCCTTTCTTCCTTTCCTTTCCTTTATTTTTGAAAATCAAATAAAAAAAATTATTAAAACAAAAACAGGAGTGTCGTGGAGGATACTAAGGCTATCGACAGCTACTAGCCACAAAGGCTATGCTCTGCCTCCATAGGTTGGAGACCGTAATGCCTCTGAATGCCGATTGCTGGAAACCACAGGAGGGCAGAGTGCTCCTGTGCTCAGGTCCTGCTTGCAGGCTTCCCAGAAGAGGCATCTGGTTGGCCACTGGGAGAAGAGGATGCTGGACTAGATAGGCCATCGATCTGACCCATCTTATGGAAGCCTCCTTCAAAGCAAAATTACCCCACTTCTCAGACCCAGTCACGGCAAAGGGGAAGAGAAAAACAAAAAGGCGGGGAAGATTCGAAACCAGGAAGATCAAGTATTTTCTAAAGACTGGAGTAAATTTGTAAACACACTTGCAATGTGGAATTGTTTTAATGGTAATTATGGTTATATAATAGCTAGATAAGGGGGAAAGATGCAGTAAATTTAATCTTAAAGATGGAAACCAGGGTGGGAGGGAGGTCTAAGGGTTTGGAAGAACTCTGTTTTTTCAGTGTTTGAAATCGCTATGTTCTATACGTATAAAAAAAAATTAAAAACTTAATTTAAAAAAAAAATTAAAGAGAAAAACAGAAAGGGCATTCCTGGTTCTCCTTTTTCCAGCCTCCTGCTGCTGCCTCAGCTTTCGAGGACTGTTTCCTGCTTCTGCAGGGCCAGGAACCAAGGGTACAGCAAAATCCCTTTTGTCATTGTGGCATACTTGATTTCCTCTGGGGATATATTTAGCCACACGGCACAAATCACGCAGGGTTGAAGCCGGCCGTGGCCCACGGAAAAGGGATATTGCATCACCGACAGGCTCTTGGTGGCTGCTCTCCTCTTCCTCAGCCAGCCACCTCTGGCAGCGGAAACATGGGGAAATGCCCTGTTCTTGTAGAAACATGGGGAGCTGTGAGTCGGCTGGTCTATCTAGCTCAGTATTGCCTACACTGACTGACAGAGGCAGCTCTCCAAGGTTTCAGTCTCAAGCCTGACCTGCAGTTGCTGAATATGGAAACTGGGAGATCTTCTGCAGTGCATTTCCTGGGGTTGGACTAGATGACTCTTAGGGTCCCTTCCAACTCGACAAAACTATGATTCTATGCAAAGCAAGTGCTCTGCTACTGAGCTATGGCCTTTCCCCAAAGAATAACGTAAGATTCCAGTCCTCATAGTTGATTTGAATAGGAACGCAGGAAACAACGTTACTGGTTCATTTAACTCAGTATTGTCTGTGCTGTCTGGCAGCAGCCCTCCAGGGTTTCAGTTCCAGCAGTGACTGGAGATGCTGAGGCTTGAAACAGGAAGAACTCTTGCAGATGCTCCATCTATAGAAACAGCTATAATTTGGCCACATCCATACCATGCATCTGAAGTGTGGTTTAGGGGTTAGAGTGTTGGACTAGAACCTGGGAGACCAGGATTCAGATCCCCACTCAGCCATTATGCTTACCGGGAGACCTTCGTGGGGGGCATGGCCACCTCCATTATTTAATTGGGGGGACCTCAGGCCCTAGGAGTTGGTTCCTATGCCCCACTCCCAGCTCACTTCTGGTATCAGATCCAAGAAAGGTGGGCAGAAGCAGGCACAGAAGGAGGAAAGGTTCAATGCTCACTGGGTGACCTTCGTGTTGTGGAGGTTGAATGAGGAACGGGAGAAACTTGAGCTCCTCGAAGAAGGAAGTGGGATATAAATGTAATAAAGAAAAGCAATCATATATCACAAGATTACTGGGAACTGTGGTTTGTATAGTCTCATGCTTAAATAAAATATTTCAAAAGGGGGGGGGAATCTTGGGTCATTTCCAAAGGAGGAATATGATGCCACCGTTTGACAAATGTGAGCATGGAGGTTATTGGGATGCTCTGTTATTCCTAGAATCATAGAATTGTAGAGCTGGAAGGGACCCCAAGGGTCATCTAGTCCAACCCCCGGCAATGCATCCATCCATCCATCCATTAAATAAAAGAATATCTCATTGAGCTGCAGAGTCATTCTCTTATTCATCTGTTCTTGGAAGCTCACATCTGTTGAGTCGGCTCCTCTGCCAATTGCAGACATAACAAAACCATTCTTGCAGGGAACCTCCCTTCTTTCCAAGATTGTACAATCGTCTCTCTTGCAATTGCCAATTTGAAAGTTAGCATTTCTTTTTTTTTAACGGGTGTCTTCTATAACATTCCAGTATGTCGCAATAGAGAAATACATAAATAAATGGGGGCAAGGAATGAGAGTGCCCCTCTTGGATGAGCACGTTTAACCACTGACTGCGACGCCACAGCGATCTCTGGTGGTCAAGAGGAGCTATTGCTGCTGCCGCCTCTCTCATTGCGCATTTTTCATAAATGCAGTTCCACAGGCATGTCTTCCGTTTCCATGCTCTGGGTGCACAACAAATCATCTGTCTCTAGAAGTCGTCTTCGTCGTTGCAGCGCGATGCCGTAGACTGGAGAGGAGCAAAGGAAAGGCACGGAAGAAAGCTCTCATAAGTTGTGGCTAGTCACTTTTTGATCCTGCATTTGTTTGTTTGTTTGTTTATTATTATTATTATTATTATTATTATTATTATTATTAAAAAGACTTTTAAACAATGACTCTAACCAATTCTCCAATTAAAGGTTGTCCTACTGCAGAAGAAGAAGAAGAAGAGTTTGGATTTGATATCCCGCTTTTCACTACCCGAAGGAGTCTCAAAGCGGCTAACATTCTCCTTTCCCTTCCTCCCCCACAACAAACACTCTGTGAGGTGAGTGGGGCTGAGAGACTTCAGAGAAGTGTGACTAGCCCAAGGTCACCCAGCAGCTGCATGTGGAGGAGCGGAGACGCGAACCCGGTTCCCCAGATTACGAGTCTACCACTCTTAACCACTACACCACACTGGCTCTCTTTCAAACCAGTCAATGGATGCTTCTCAGTAATCCTCACAACAGCCCTGCAAGGTTGATCAGAAGTATCATCCCCCCCACACACACACGCTGTTGCAGATGAGAAGAGTGATTGGCCTCAGGCTACCTTGCAAGGTCATGGCTGGGGGCAAATTCAGGCTGGAAACTCCTCTCTTCCCCTTAACACTCTTAGTCAGGATGCTCTCTCCCTAGGAGGGAAGGTGAGGCAGCCGCGTGAGGCTAGACCCCCTTCCTCTCCGTGTGCTTATGCTGGGCACCCACCATTTTGGAGATCAGCTCCATGAGCACCATGCAGACATCATCTTGGTGCTCAGCCATCTCCCCCTAGAAAATCCCCGGCAGCCCAGAGGGGTCCTGATGGGCTGTGGGGGAGCAGAAGAGGGCGTAGCTCAGTGCCAGAGCACCTGCCTTGCATGCAGAAGGTCCCAGGTTCAACCCCCCCGACACATCCAGGTAGGGCTAAGAGAAGATCCTGCCTGAACCCCTGGAGAGTCGCTGCCTGTCAGTGAGGGCAATGCTGAGCAAGATGGACCCGTAGGTCTGACTTATACTAAAGCAGCTTCCTAGGTTCCACCTTTCCTCCAAGGAGCTCAGGGCAGGGTACATGGTTCTCTTCCTCCCCTGGCCCAGGGCTTCATGGCTGAATTTGGATTTGAACACTGGTCTCCCATGCACCACACTGGCACCCTTAAGATAAAGCTCTGGCCTGGTTTGCACATCGTGGAAAGTCAAACTGTTTATGCCCCATTTTAGATCACAGTGAAAGACTGGCTGGCCCAAGGTTATCTTCATATGTTCTTTTGGGACATTTTGGTGCTCCTCGTCATGGTGGATTTTGGAGCAAACCCTTTGTTTTTCTTCTTCTTCTTCTTCTTCTTCTTCTTCTTCTTCTTCTTCTTCTTCTTCTTCTTCTTCTTCTTCTTCCTCCTCCTCCTCCTCCTCCTCCTCCTCTGAAAAGGGATTCTTGGCAAATGCGTGGACTAAACATCTCCTGGGGCTCTTTGCAATTTGCTCACAAAGCACCAAGAATGAAGCGGTTACATGGATATGTTTGCTTTTCCATGAATCAAAGCTGGGTCTCTGCGTCGGCTGCCACTCCACTGAGCTGGAAAACATGCAAGTCGAAACATTGTACAAGCCACAGAAATCTGATCAGCTGCAGAAATCTGTTGCGATTAAGGAATGTCTATTAAAAAATTCCAAGGTGCTGAGTGGCAGGTGTTGCTTCCTGGAAATGTCCCGTCACGGTTGTCATGACACGCCGGAGGCGTTTGGCAGATCTAGGAACATAGTTATGTTCTTATCAGTTCCATAGAAATATTGGGAGGGAAAGGTTTGCTTGCGCAAAAGCACCAAAATGGGCATGGATTGGGTAACCCGGATTGGCTAGGATGTGAGGGAATTTCACCGGGGAAATAGCAACACCCTGGGGGCCTGTCTGAGGAATAGGGGTCTCCTAAAGACTCTCAGCACCCTTAGCAAACTACAGTTCCCAGGTATTTTTGGGAATGTGTAATGCAGACGAGGCCTCTGTGTCTGAAACAGGAGAGGACTCTGCATTCCTCCTTTTTCCTGGAGCTGCTAGGATTGTCACAGAGCCTGGTTTACTCACTGGGTTCATAGCGGAGGCTCCAAAGTGAAAATAAAGGGGTGGGGGGCGGCAGGGAGAACAAAGGCTTTCTGTGCAAATTATTATTCCTACACAGGGGTTTGTTGACTGGGCTTTGCGGGGTTTTCTTTCAGATTCGTTTGCGGCTTTGAAGAGAGCCGCTGCCTGCCCTGAATTATTTACACCTCGCTGGCAAGAGGCTGTCTGGGAAAATCCCGCAGAAAGGGAGCATGGCCTCCTGACTCAGTGACCCGGTGCTGCTCACCAGAGGAAGCAGCTGTGAAAAACAACCAGGAGAGCAAGAGACCAGGATAGAGAAGGAGGCAGCAGCTTATGCCTGGAGCCAAGCAGAGATTTGGGGAGAGGACTGTGACTCAGCAGCAGATGGGGAGCGGCAAAACTTCTCTGTTTCACTTTCTTCCCATTTTTCATTCTTCTCGTCTTCCAGCTCAGTTCTCGGCATTTCCACATCTGTTTACGATTTAAAAATTTAAAAAGCTAGTCCTCATGAGAATTCAGCAGTGAATTTCTCCTGTTAGACATATTTTTGTGTGTTTGCAATTTTTTTACTGCAATCTCCCCATTATATAATGCATTTTGGTATGTTATTATCATGAATATATGCATAAATAGGCAATGCTTTATATTCATAATATGCATTTGGAGAGCTAGTGATTAGAGTGTCAGACTAGGACCTGGGAAAGGCCAGGGTTCAAATCCCCACATTTGGCCGTGAAGCTCATTAGGCGGTTAGCTTGGGGGCCAGCCATTGCCTCTTCGTCTAACCTACCTCACAAGGTTGTTGTGAAGATAAAATGGGGAGGTACACCACTTTGAGCTCCTTGAAGGGTTCGCTTGGGACACAAATGCAACAAATAAATAATACCTCGGCCGGAGAGCTCCACTGCAAAATTCAGAGCAGTAAGAAATTTGCAGGATGGTTCTGTGTTTCAGGTTTGTTCATATACCGGTATATAAGGAAATAAAAAAGTGTATAAAACATATAGAAGAGAGAGAGAGAATAAAAAGTACAAGAAGACTGTAACGTCGTACATGCTTGTCTAGTGTTCCAGTGTGCATTTTTATTTTTTAAAGTATGAATCTGGAATTTTTGCCGATAAATGCAGACTGAACTGAATTTCTCTTTCCCACCTGCCCCACTCCCTCCTGACAGAGCGCTTCCTCTACATGCAGAGGACCCCAGAATAGGCCAGACAAGTCCTGGCATCCCCAAGTAGGTCTGGGAAAGACCTGGAGCTGCCAGTCAGTGTAGATAACACCAGCCTCCACCAACACTCCCTTCAATTTGCTCTTTAGAACATAAGAACATTAAAGGAGAGCCTGCTGGATCAGGCCAGTGGCCCATCTAGTCCAGCATCCTATTCTAACAGTGGCCAGCCAGATTCCCTGAATGGGAAACCCACAAGCAGGACCCTCGGCACAAGAGTCCTCTCCCCTCCTGCTGTTTCCTGCAGCTGGGATTCAGAAGCATTGCTGCCTCCAACCGCGGAAGCAGAGCAGAGCCGTCAAGGCTAGATAGCCTTCAATAGCCTTCTCCTCCATGTATGTGTCAAATCTTCTTTTAAAGCCATCTAGCTTGGTGGTTATGGCTGCCTCCTGCGGAAGTGAGTTCCACAGTTTGCGCTATTTGAAGAAGGGCTTTCTTTTATCTGCCCTGAATTTTCCAGCATTCAACTTCGCTGAGCTAAAAGCAGGTTGCAGGCAGAGAAGCTGGGATACGGAGCCATGCTGGATTTACGTGTGACTCCAAAACTGTGGCTCTGGGAGAAGCAAGGCTTGGGGGGGGGTGTTAATGCTGTGAGCCCATCCATCTTAGGCTCAGGTTGTATATATGTGTAAATAAAACCACATCTCCTAAAAATACCATGGTCTCCACTGCTCCCCATTTGGAGGAGACCGAACCCTGGGTGAGCGTCTGGAACCCCTGAAATCTCGCACCACTCAGAGATTGGAGTGGCAGGTAACAATACAATAAAATAAGGAATATGAAAAGGAGAGCAGGAATCACCAGGACTAAAAAAAATGGGCAAATAAAGTCGCTTTGTTTAGTCGTCTTAGTCGTGTTGGGCTCTCTGTGACCCCATGAACCACAGCATGCCTTGGAAACTCTCAGTTTCTTCTCAAAGCTCCTTTTTTTATGTCCATGGAGTTTTCTTGGCAAAATACTGAAGTGGTTTGCCAGTTCCTTCTCCAGGTGGATCACATTTAGTCTAAACTCTCGGCTATGACCTGTCTGTCTTGGGTGGCCCTGCACGCATAGCTCATAGCTAATAATAATAATAATAATAATAATAATAATAATAATAATAATAATAATTATTATTTTACCCCAGCCACTCTGGGGCTTCCAACAGAATGTTAAAATACAATAATCTATTAAACATTAAAAGCTTCCCTAAACAGGGCTGCTTTCAGGTGTCTCCTAAAAGTCTGGTAGTTGGTTTCCTCTTTGACATCTGGTGGGAGGGGTGCCACCACCGAGAAGGCCCTCTGCCTGGTTCCCTGTAACTTGGCTTCTCGCAGCGAGGGAACCGCCAGAAGGCCCTCGGTGCTGGACCTTTCTTGGAGTTATCCAAGCCCCTTCGCCACAACAAGGCAGTGATCCATGAAGGGATAAAGTCATTGGCATCATACAAATAGGTAAGTACCGGTAGTTACTTCTTATCTAAAGTAGCACTTGTATCAATACCTAATTCAGCTTCTCTGTTTCATCTTTTGCAGAGTTCAAGCTTCAAAAGAAAAATCTTTTACCAGCCAAACCATACTACAAACTGGAGATATCTCACTACCGGTCACTTAATTTATTTGTGTGTGCAATGCTCTTCTTCTTCTTCTTCTCACTTTTTCCATCCTGGCAAGTGATCCCATATGTCATCACATATTCAGCCAGCCAAGCTCAAAGCAGACACCGTGAATTGCCAGGTCAGCATCGCGGCAGCTAACCAGAGACCCATGGAAATTCCCCCAGAGCAGGCCGAAAGAAAAAGGGGAAGGAAGGATTGAAGGAAGGAAGCCAATCAGTCAGTCGATGAGCTAGTTGGCCTCCAGAAAGTATCAGCATTGAGGTTCCTTGGAGGGGAAGGTCTGCTTTTCTCCATCGTGACATCTCAAACGGAACAGCCACTTGCCTCGTAATGGAAAGGCTGCCTCATTGGGCGGAACTGACACTACTGCAGGTGTCACAGAATGCCCATTCCACATTTGTAAGAACTCTGTCATTTAGTTTGGCAGTGGCTACCCTTTGGAACTCCCTGCCTCTTGATCTCAAGCAGGCACTGTCACCATACTCCTTTCACTGTTAAAAATATTCTTGTTTAGGCAAGCCTGCCCAGATGCTTAGAAAGCTGGTGCGAATTTTAATCTGCTTTTAGCATTTTAACTTTCTGTATGTTTTAAAGTATTGCAAACTTTTCTTGATTTACATCTTTTAGTAAATCAAGTGGCATATAATATTTTATGAAATAAATTATAATAAAGCAAAAGTGCAAGGACCTCAGAAGAGCCCTGCTGGATTAAGCCATCTGGATTAGGCCTGCTCCATATGTCTTGGACTACAATTCTCATCATCCCTTGCAGTCAGTACAGCTGTGCTAGAGTAAACAGGTTGGCCACACTACCTGGTAGTGATAGGGGTAGCAGCCCAGTCTAGTCTAACATTATATATTCCATACTGTTCAACAGGAGGTCTCTGGGAAGTCCACAAGGAGGGCATGACTGCATCACCTTTTCTCTGATATTCTCAACCACAGAGTGGTATTCAGTGGTAGACTGCCCCTCAACATGTAGGTTCCATAGCAGCATCACTGCTAACAGCCATTGATAAAATCCTCCTCTTCTTCCACAAGAACACAAGAACACTACTGAATCAGGTCAATGGCCCATCTAGTCCAGCCTCCTGTTCTCATGGTGGCCAACCAGATGCCCCTTATGGGAAACCTGCAATGAGGATTTGCGCACAAGAGTTTGTCTCTATGAATGTCTCTAATCCCTTTTTTAAAAGTCATCTCACCTTAGTGCCAGCAAGCTGCAGAAATTTATTTATTTCATGTGTTTATTCTTTTCTTTTCTTTATCTCCAACTCCACATTTCTATGATTCTATCCCACTAAAAGCACAAGAAGCTTGCTTTAAAAGAGAAGGAGCTGAGAATTCAAGGTGGGGCCTTACATCTCTCCCCCAAACCCTGTCTGCTACAGCTGCGATCTTTCTCTCTGTCCACCCTGAAGGCTTCAAGCTGCTCCGGCAGCACTCTGCATCCCATGCTGTGCCTGGGGAAATCCCCCAGCCTGGCCTCCTTACGGGAAAATTCCAGACAGTCCGTCCTTATCGTCGCTTCTTGGGACCACTGTTCCGACTATGACTAGGAATAATGAGCCACGTAGCAAAATCTGGGAGCCCTGCTTGGAATTCTGAGTGATAGGGGAGGTGAGGGGGTGTCTAACGCTGGAAGGAAAACAATGGGTCCTTTGCAGTGCTGCCGTTCACAATCCAAGGGGGAGGAGGCGTTCCTGGCATTGCTGTCCTGCACCCCACCTCCCTGCTTGCAGGCTGCTAAGCCACCCAGGTGTGGGGTTCCTTTCGGGGCTCAGAGGAGCCACTCCAGAGAGCAATGCCTTTGGAATGCAACAGCTGTGATGGCAATGACTCACCCTTCAGATCAGAGGTTTGCTGGCCTCTGAGATCTCCATTCATTTCTGAGGCGCCTTCAGACATATCTGGAGGTGGATCACTGAATCACCTCCTCTCCCCTGTCACCCTGGCAATATGTGGGTGTTTCATGAGCCCTGTGGAGGTGTCATGGAGGGGGTGGTTGGATCCTGGCTGGGAGTCGGCGCTGGAGGACCCCCAGATGAGGAGGGAGAAGGTGAAATTGGGACCCTGAGAGCTTTCTGAGCCCCCAGGGTGGTGAGAAATAAGTAGCCCGAAGAGTGCAGAATCATAGAAACAGAGAATTGCAAGATTGGATGGGACTCCCAAAGGTCCTCTAGTCCAACCCTCTGCCATGCAGGAATCACAGGTAAAGAATCCCAGACAGGTGACCATCCAACCTCTGCTTTACAACCTCCAAGAGTTGGGTTCAGGGGTGTCAGCTACATTCCTTCACTGACAGGGAATGAGAATGCAGGCATAGAGAGAGAACAGGTAAGAGTGGGATTCAGAGGGGAGGGAGAAGCAGCAGGGAGCAGCAGTAACTTGATCTCTGGACACAGGGAAAACCAAAAGAATGCAACTTGTTAGCTCGGACAGTGACACAGATACAGGAATACGGGGTGTGGCCTCTCCAAAATCTCGTAGGGTTCCGAGACTGGCTGAGAGGCGTGAAAAGGATGACGGAGATTAGCTGAGCTCCGACCGGGGTTTTTTATGTGACTAATATAAATCTGAAATAATTAACTGCCAGAGTCGTCTCGTGTGTGTAGGAGAGACCCAAGCCATTACAAGGGGCAACATAGACTCATCCAGCACCCATCTCCACCTCCCCTCTCCCTTCCATGCAGATTGACACATTTCCCCATACAAAATGTCTCATTAGGATCAAGTAAGGTTAGGGTCACTGGATCAAGCAGTCCCCCAAACTTCCACCAGGCACCTGTTCTGGATTTCTACGCCCTTCATGGAACTGGCAAGTACATCAGTCATAGGAAGTTGCATTACACTGAGTTCAGGCCATTGGGTTCCATCACCACAGAGCCTAGGGCCACACCAGGAGTCCTGTGTCCAGTTTGGGACACCCCAGTTCAAGGGGGATACTGACAAACTGGAAGGTGAGCAGAGGAAGGAGAGCGAGATGATCAAGGGTCTGGAAACCAAGCCTTATGAGGAATGGTTGAGGGAGTTGGGGGTGTTTAGTTCGGAGAAGAGGAGACGGAGATGATGATGGTGGTGGTTATTTATTTATTTATTTATTTATTTATTTATTTATTTATACCCCGCCCATCTGGCTGGGTTTCCCCAGCCACTCTGGACAGCTTTCAACAGAACATTAAAAACAGAATAAAACTTGACACATTAAAAACTTCCCTAAACAGTGTGGTGTAGTGGTAAAGAGCGTAGACTCGTAATCTGGGGAACCGGGTTCGTGTCTCCACTCCTCCACATGCAGCTGCTGGGTGACCTTGGGCTAGTCACACTTCTTGAAGTCTCTCAGCCCCACTCACCTCACAGAGTGTTTGTTGTGGGGGAGGAAGGGAAAGGAGAATGTTAGCCGCTTTGAGACTCCTTCGGGTAGTGAAAAGCGGGATATCAAATCCAAACTCTTCCTCTTCTTCTTCAGGTGTCTTCCAAAACTCAGATAGTTGTTTATTTCCTTGACGTCTGGTGGGAGGGCATTCCACAGGGTGGGTGGCACTACCGAGAAGGTCCTCTGCCTGGTTCCCTGTAACCTCACTTCTCACAGTGAGGGAACCACCAGAAGGCCTTCGGCTGAATGATGGGGGTGGAGACGCTCCTTCAGGTATACTGGAGGATGATACTGGAGAGGTAATATGAGAACCATTTTCAAATATCTGAAGGGCTGTCACCAGCAAATTTGTTTTCTCCTGCTCCAGAGGGGAGGACCTGAACCAACAGATTCAAATTACTAGAAAGAAAATGCCAACCAAACATTACGAGCAACTTTCTTACAGTAAGAGCTGTTTGAGGGCGGAATGGACTCCCTCAGAAGATGGTGGACTCGCCTTCCTTGGAGGTTTTAAAGCAGAGGTTGCATAGCCATCTGCCAGGGATGCATTGATTGTGATTCCTGCATTGCAGGGGGGTCAGACTAGATGACCCTCGGGTTCCCTTCCAACTCTACAATGCTGTGATAAGAGCCTGGAAACCAAGCCTTATGAAGAAGGGTTGAGGGAATTGTGGGTGCTTAGAAGAAAAATAAGGACTGGTGGGGTGAATTTACAGGGTGATAGCAAGGAGAATCCCAGAAACACAACAGCTTTGGGGCGCTATTGTCTGAGCACTCAAGAATTCAGGAGTAAGCAAATGGTGCCAGTTCTGGGGGAAAGACACTGTTGTGGAAACATTGATGCTGCTTCCGACAAGCGTCCCCCGGGATAGCCCTTGAGGTCTGAATGGGAACTGAATTGCCTGTTTCTCAATGAAACGCAGAGTTTCAAGTGACTCACCAATCACGTTTTTGCTCAGTCACCGCCGATTTCAATGAATTTTTAACTCCATTCACGAAATTGCTTTCTGCCTGCTCATCAACTACAGCAGCCCTCTGAGCATGAGTCAAGGTTGCACAGAAGTTTTGTACGATGCAACAAGTTGGCTGTCGTGGAAAAAGAAGCTGAGGGGACGCATCCAAAACTGGAGGAGTTTAGAAGGACCGTCTTGCAAGAGTAGCCCAAAGTCAGTTCAGTCAGCGCTTAAAGACAGACTTACATAATGCATACTTTCTGGGAATGGACCAAAATCCACCCCCTTTCCTCTTAATTTTGGCATGTAGTTCTTCAACCAAGCAACAAGTATGAAAATGTAGTCATCCTCCATCTTTCCCCTCACTTATGCGCAGGCGACTCTCAACTTATGCAGGGGTTACTTTCCGGGAGATAGTGTGTAAAGCCAAATTCACAGAATTGTAGAGCTGGAGGAACCATCAGGGTCATCTAGTGCAACCCCCAGCAATGCAGGAATATTTTGTCTAATGTGGAACTTGAACCCAAGGACCCTGAGATTAAGAATCTCATGCTCTACTGACTGAGCTATCCCAGCTTAGGCACATATAGTCAAAACACATTGGGTTCAATGACAGGTGTAACAGCCATAGATGCCCATCCGCTTTCTGCCCCCTTTTTAGTATTTTTTGCCAAGCGTCTGAAGCTTAACGTGCACAAGTTAAATGCACGTAAGTTGTGAGTTGCCTTTATTGCATTGCGTTTTCCTCCAAGGAGCTCAAGCAGTGGCGGACATGGTTCTTTCCCTCCTCATTTTATCCTCACAACAACCTTGTGAGGCAGGTTAGGCTGAGAGGCCGTGACTGGTCCCCAATCATCTAATGAGCTTTATGGCTGAGAGGGGATTTGAACTGCGGTCTCTCCCAGGCCCTAGTCCGACACTCTAACCACTACGCCACACTAGCGCTCTCTATTCCCCCTTAAACTCAGGTGAGCTACCTGTGATGCAGGTGGGGTGGTAGTTAATGAGGATCTTTAAAAAATAAAAATAAAAAGATTTGAAGCAGGGCAGAAGCTGGTGTGAAGCTGCATACAGATTCAAGCCAGATCTTCCCCATCCTGTTCCATAGACTGCGTGCACCTCTGCCCCATTTCACTAGATGGATTTATTCCATGGATATACTTTCCATGAAAGCAAGTCTGTGCAGATGGGAAGGGGGGGAGCTGGGTACACTTGCCCCAGGCCTAAGAGGGCTAAGCCAGCAGGGAGTGGGGGCAGGGACAGGCTGCCTTTTAGTTTGAGTTTATGTTGTTGTTGTTCAGTCGTTCAGTCGTGTCCGACTCTTTGTGACCCCATGGACCAGAACATGCCAGGCACCCCTATCCTCCACTGCCTCCCGCAGTTTGGCCAAACTCATGCTAGTCGCTTCGAGAACACTGTCCAACCATCTCATCCTCTGTCGTCCCCTTCTCCTTGTGCCCTCCATCTTTCCCAACATCAGGGTCTTTTCTAGGGAGTCTTCTCTTCTCATGAGGTGGCCAAAGTACTGGAGCCTCAGCTTCAGGATCTGTCCTTCCAGTGAGCACTCAGGCCTGATTTCCTTAAGTTTACAACTTTTGTCTAACAAGACAAGGGCTGCACAGGCCTACATGGGGCAGCGTTAATTGTGTTCCCCCAAAGCAAAAGAGAATGTGTCTCAAAACATGCTGAAAAAACAAAGGATTTGGCAAGACAGGGAGTTGCCTCCTTCTCTTCCAGAGTTAGAAGATTTCAATATGCTGCTGTGGAGAACTAGCCCAATGCCAGGTAGGGGTTAATTTTTCTGACAGTTAGAACCCTCAGGGGCGGGCTTAGCCTGGGTATAAAACACCCCTCCCAGTGGGCAGTAAGTTAGTTGAAGTGTGGGCAGGTGGAGTTGAGGTTAGAGTTGAGGAGAGTTGGAGTAGTTGAAGTGTGAGTCAAGAGATAGAGCTGAGAGTTTAGAGTCTTAGGTGGATGTTAGCAGAGAGGATAACGAGATTGTGAAACGTGTTGTTATTGATATTTAGTTAACTATTAGAGGTATTAGGCCGGTAACATTTAGAGGTATTAGGCCGGTATAGGACAACTGTTATAAGCTGTTGAACAACCTTTTATTTATCAGCAACCACAAGCTTTGTACTCAATAAACAACTTTTTAGTTCACAATATCCTCGTCTGTGGTGAATGAAGTAAGCAGGATCCAGCTAGTAGTCTGAAGGGCTGCAGCTGGGGACTGTTTGTCGTTGGTGCAGCACTCATAGACCGTAAAACGTCCGGGGGTGGGCTGTACAGGGCGAAGGGCCCGCGACATTAAAGTGGTGGCAGCGTCGGGACGAAAGATAGTCATAAAGTGGTGGTCACATTGAGATCAAAGATCTAAAGTGTTGGCAAGAAGTGCCAAGGTACAAGAAAGATTTAAGGGTGACGCATTGTGTGAAGTGTGAGGCTTAAAGAGGATTTAAGCAAACTTCAGTGAGACTCTACAATCTAGTCAGGAAGGGGATCGCATACACCTGGAAAGGGAGAAGGGGAATTCAGAGAGGAATTACCTGGCCCTAGGGTGTGGTGTGATAGCGCCTAAGACTGTGAGATTGTGAGAGAGTTACAAAGATACTTTGCGTTTGAAACTATTTCAGGCAGAAAGGTTTATAGTGAGAGGTCGGAAAAGTACGCTGGACAAAGTGCACTGAGGCAACTTTAGGCGTGACTTTGGACCTAAGCTGTGGAAACTAAGCCTGAAGAAATAGTTTAACTGAAACATCCTTGATTTAAGTACAGAAATAATACCACCAAATAAATAGAAAATGCCACCTAGAAAGACTAAAACAGCTCTTAGGGACTCACAAGTAGAAAGCTCTGAAGAAGAAAATGGGGTTTCCCAGATTGAGGAAACCAGTACTGAAACAGTTAACAAAAATCCTGCTGAGGGGACTAGTTTTAAAGCCTCAGAGGAATTTGAGAAATGGAAATTAGAACAAGAATATAAACTGAAGGAATTAGAAATGAGGTTGCAAGCTGAGGCAAAAGAGAGAGAATTAAAGTTACAAGCTGAGGCAAAAGAGAGAGAATTAAAGTTACAAGCTGAAGCAAAAGAGAGAGAATTAAAGTTCCAAGCTGAGGCAAAAGAGAGAGAACTGAAAGAGAAAGAAATGACCTTAGCTATTGAGAGAGAAAGAGAACGGGAGGAAAGAGAATATTTATTAGAAATGAAAAGACTTGAATTATCAGCTGTAGATAATAGAAACAACAACAATAGTTCCACACAAAATCCTAGCAGGGTGGATTTAAAAAGATTCCCTGACTTCAGAGATAAAGACGACCCTGAAGCGTTTATCATTTCTTTTGAGAGGGCTTGCGAAGATTTTGAAGTAAAAGATGAGGAGAAAATGCAAATACTGAGAGCGCGTATTAGTGGAACATTAACAGAGATTTATTCTCAAATGCCATCTGATCAATCTAAAGATTTTGAAGCATTTAAACAGTTGGTTTATGTCAGATTCGGAATTACTGCAGAGCAACTGAGACAAAAGTTTAGAACAATAAAAAAATTGCGTGAGGAAACATTTGCTCAACTAGGAGCTAAAACTACAAATTATTTAAACAAGTGGCTAGAACAGGAGGGTGCTGATTCTGTGGCGAAAATAAAAGAGGTGTTCGCATTAGAACAATTTTATGACACGATTAATAGTCATCTGAAGTATTTAATTAAAGAAAGACGACCTAAAACCATCCTGGAAGCTGCTAATCTGGCAGATGAAATAAATGAAATCCGAGAACACGCTTATGATGCCCCAAAATATAAGGACAAACATTGGGAAACAAATAAGTTTAAGAGAATGCAACAGCCCACAAAGTTTACCACAGAAACTGCCAAGAAAATTTTTCCCGCCAATGCAAATGTTCCCCATAACACGCCTATGACAACGGGGGGGACTGAGGGAAAAGTAAATAAATATAGTGAGGGTAGAAGGCCTGAATTAATCTGTTGGCAATGTGGGAGAAAAGGCCACCGACAACTGGACTGTAGAACTGAAATCAGAACTAAGAGTGCAAATAATATCCCTCAGAAGCAGACATATTGTGTCCAAACTGTGGAGACAGAGCCAACTGCCAACATGGTTGCCACGGCAACCGAGGCCCAGTCTAGAGAACAGGCTGATGAGTTACCAGTGGCCCAAGTTGTGAGGTGCTATATAATTCAACAAGATGACATGTTATTACACAAAACAGGAGAAGAAATTTGGGTGAATGGTAAACCATATAAAGGCTTAAAAGACACAGGGTCTCAGATTAGTATTGTACATCCTGATTTATTAAAGCCAGAAGACTTTATTAAAGGCAAAACAATCAGTTTGAAAGGAATATCAAAACAGCCAGAAATCTTGCCAGTAGCATTAGTTAATCTGACATATAAACAATGGTCTGGAAAATGGCAAGTAGCAGTTTCACCAGAAATCCCAGCTCCAATGTTAATCGGGTGGGATTTACTTGACCATGTACAGAGTGCATTTGTAATAACTAGGGCACAAAAACTGCGACAGTTACCTCAGGAGGAAAGGCCTGATACAATTGTTGAACTGACACAAGATACAAGTTTAGTGCCGGTTACAAATAGTCAAGCAGCTAGTTTTGCAGCCAAGCAGAAACTAGATACAGATTTACAGAAATATTTTCAAGCCACAGCCTTGAATACAGTATTAACCCCTGAAAGCCCTGAGCGGTTTATAGTCAATAATGGGTTGCTATACAGAGAGATTCTTTTAAAGCCTAATAGAGGGGGTAATGAGATCCACAGGCAACTGATAGTACCTACTGAATTTAGAACCAAGATAATACAACATGCACATGGCAGTATCTTTGGAGGTCACTTGGGAATCACCAGAACCAAACAAAGGGTGTCCCAAAATTTCTTTTGGCCTGGGATGGGCAAGCAAATAAAGTTATTTTGTCGAACGTGTCATACTTGCCAATTACAGGGACATGGGCAAGATAAAACGAAAGCACAATTATGCCCCTTGCCCATAATTTCCCAACCTTTCCAACGTTTAGCAATTGATATAATTGGACGACTGCCAAAAGCCAGCCGCAGGGGTCATCATTATTTATTGACTATTGTGGATTTTGCGACTAAGTATCCGGAAGCGATACCGTTACGAAACATAGAGACTGAAACAGTGGCTTCAGCGCTAATAAGTTATATGTGTCGGCTAGGGTTTGCAGAACAGATCGTGACAGACCTTGGAGCCTCATTTATCTCTAAACTTATGCAGCGTTTGTGGGAGAGGTGTGGGATAAAACATATCACCAGTACCCTTGACCACCCACAGACCAATGGCCTTGTAGCGCGATGTAATGTAGTTGACTACCCATTTAAATTGCAAAACACTCTCAAACGATCACTAGAACTAGCAGGAGAACATTGCAAGGTTGCTCAGCACAAACAGAAAGTTTGGTATGACAAAAGGGCACGTGTGAGATCTTTTGAGCCAGGACAAGATATTTTATTAATCAGACCAGTAAACAGTGACAAGTTACAACTGACATGGGAAGGTCCTTGTAAGATCATTTCAAAAATGAATGATATAAACGATATAATTCAGCATGGTGAAGGGAGGCGGGTCATGCATGTGAATATGATAAACCAAATCAAGTCCCTAAACCATGAACCCAATCTAGACTACAGTAGTCACGTTGTTGAAAAAGCCTGTGATATTGGTAAAGGAGTGTCTACCTGCAATATGACCAGTGACCTATCTGTGAGATCAGTTAGAACAACTAGTCATAGTTACGATAAACCATTCATCAGTTGGAAAGATAGAAAGAAAGACGTACTGGAAGTTATAGCTGGCATGGGGGCCTATCGACTTTCTATGAAAGTGAAAGTGTTTCCTACACTAGAGATTGTGTGGTGGGAAGATGGGTACCCTGCTGCTCATGCAACACAAATAAATGTCCAAAATGAATGTGGTTACACAGCATTAACGGGGTCACCACATCAAAGGCACAAAAGAGTAGTCTTCAAATTGCTCAAAGTGGGAACTGATAAATCAAAACAGACCAAAGATGAACTGACAGCAAGGGAGATTGCTATGAGCAATAAGCAATCAGAGCTTGTTAGCCTACTTTCATTAAGTGATCACGCTTGCCTAGAAAGCTTCAGCAAGCTGACTAAAAAAGAAGATATCCACAAACTTCTGCAAATAGTTCCCAGTGCATTTAAAAGCCAGACAACCAGGTCTTGTGCAGCTTATGATGACCTGGAGATGTGTGTACAAGTCCGCGAGCTTAAACATTTAACAGAGATCCTGAAGGAGGGAGAGGTTGAACTAAGAGAGCTTTTGACCCTGAGGAACAAGGACTCTACACCGCTGGTGATCCACAATCGTTACAGACGCCTCGAGAGCAGGGATCGGAATGGGACTGTGTCATCTGGCCGAGGAAGACAGCTTACATCCCATCACGTATGGCAGAGAAAAGGCTGGTGCCCAGAGAAAGATACTTCTTGCGACGGTTAAAGACGATAAGGAGCGTGAAAGGATCCTAAACCTCATCGCAGACGCCTTATAATGAAGACCCAAAGACAAAGGTTAATGGACAGTTACGGTTTTTCTTGCAATAAAGACCTAATGCTGCATGAACTATTGTATATAATGTAAGAAACCGTAATATTATGCCATAGTTAGGTAATATAGGTAAGAGTTATAAAATGTTTGTTTATGTAATGTCTCTATTGATGTTTTAAAACTGTTGTTTGTATCAGAGGGATACTTTGGCTAGTAACTCCTCTGATACAAACCTAAAAAGGAGGGAGGTATGTGGAGAACTAGCCCAATGCCAGGTAGGGGTTAATTTTTCTGACAGTTAGAACCCTCAGGGGCGGGCTTAGCCTGGGTATAAAACACCCCTCCCAGTGGGCAGTAAGTTAGTTGAAGTGTGGGCAGGTGGAGTTGAGGAGAGTTGAGAGTTGGAGTTAGTTGAAGTGTGAGTCAAGAGATAGAGCTGAGAGTTTAGAGTCTTAGGTGGATGTTAGCAGAGAGGATAACGAGATTGTGAAACGTGTTGTTATTGATATTTAGTTAACTATTAGAGGTATTAGGCCGGTAACATTTAGAGGTATTAGGCCGGTATAGGACAACTGTTATAAGCTTCTTGAACAACCTTTTATTTATCAGCAACCACAAGCTTTGTACAATAAACAACTTTTTAGTTCACAATATCCTCGTCTGTGGTGAATGAAGTAAGCAGGATCCAGCTAGTAGTCTGAAGGGCTGCAGCTGGGGACTGTTTGTCGTTGGTGCAGCACTCATAGACCGTAAAACGTCCGGGGGTGGGCTGTACAGGGCGAAGGGCCCGCGACAGCTGCCTGGGGCTGCTTTTGCACCATCATCATTACAAGCGAAGGTCGTTGAGGTTTTTTCCAATTAACAAGGCATATGTATGATAATTTTATATTTCTTGCCTTCAGATCATCATTTGAGTCACCAGTTAATGAGAATGGGAAATATATCTAGGGGTTTTGGTTTTTTTTCAAATTGAAGTATACATATTGTGTGGTTGTTGTTGTTTTTTAAAAAATTGTTTATTGAGTTGATATCCCTCCATTCCCACCCACCCACCCCACTCCACCAAGGAGCCCAGGGTGGTAAAAAAAAAAAACGCACAATCTTGGAAAAAAATTTTAATTGTTTTAATATTTTAGCTTTTTGTATGTTTCAAACTACTGTTGTGAATTTTTCTTGATTTTACTGTTTTATTTTTCTGGGTGGTGTTGATTTTTTTACAATCAAGCAGTGTATAAATTTAATGAGATAAATACAATTTAAAAAGAAAAACAAAGGGAAAATGTTCTTTAGAGCAGATTAAAACATTCTGTAAACAATTTTAAAAAAATTGAAAAGCAGTTAGCAGTTGAAAGCATTCTGCCATCCAATGAGATCAAGGTTTCCAGGAAACAGCCACTAAATGCACCTCAGTCAACAGGAATGTTTTCAAATTCCTCCTGAAAATTTGTAAGGGAGGGCATTCCAACAACCAGGGAGCCACCACTCAAAAGGCGCTGTTACATAGGCTCATATGCAATTGTATATGTTCCATTTAGTTTATTTTTAAATGTCAAGTATAATTGATTCATGTGATATACTGTCTTTGCTTTGGGGGGTGGCTGAAAAAGACTGGTAAACACTAATTGGTGGGAGCATGTTGGGCTGTTTCTCTGGGGGTTTTTTAAATCCTTTTTATAAAAACTTGAATTTACAGCCTACTTTTTTCTCCAAGGAGCTCCACAATTTCAGCATTGCAGGGCGTTGGACCAGATGTCCTTTTGAGCCCCTTCCAATGCTACGATTCTATGATTCAAGGTGGCATACATGATTCACCCCTCCTTTTGGATACTCTCTATTTCCCCCCGGAATTTCTCACATTTTACCAGCCTGGCAAGGTTTCCGCAAATGGTAGAGCATTAGTAAAGTGTTGGTTGCACCCTCCAAACAGTTGGAGTGGGGGTGTCAGTCTGGATGACACCCTATTGTTTTCCACATTATGATTCTATTATTTTCCACATTATTATTACATGCAAAATTTATAACCCACCCTTTTTTCTTCAAGGAGCTCAAGGTGGCATACGAAAATCAAATATCTTTATTGCGGTCCATAGACCCACAAAACAGTTTCAAAACAAGATACAGTTAAAACAACCAAACAACAGGTGAAAGAGACCGAGGTAGTCATTTTGTTATGTCTAGAGCATGATGGTCTTTGTTTCTTGCAACCTCCGAAAGAAACTTTGCCATGGTCAGTATAATAAAGGTGGTATATATGCTTCTCCACCTGCTCATTTCATCCCCATAACAACCCTGTGAGGAGGGTTAGGCTGAGAGACAAAGGGAGGCTCCCAGGGTCAGGTGTGGCACTTCACAGCCAAGTGGAGATTCAAACCCTGGTCTCCCGGTTACTAGTCCCAAAACTCTAACCACTCACCACACTCATCATTAGCTGTCAGATCACAAAGGATCAACTAGTCCAGCTGACCTTTTTTTCTCCAGGTTTATGGCTGATCTTTTATTTTATGCACAGATTTCCCCAGCCTTAAACCAGCAAATGGTAGCATAAGTGTCAGGCTTCAGAGACTCGGCTGCCTGCATCCCTTTGGTAGGAGATAAGCAGAACAAAGTGAAAAGAGTCTCTTACCAGTTAGAAATTTTAATGATCACAGTTAGAGAACAAAGAATCCATTCCTAGGAATGAAGGTGCTCCCAATTAAGGGCCCCACCCACTTCCTCCCTAGTCACCCACTTCACTTCTGCATCTTGCAACCTGATCTCACAACCGCTGTGCTTTCTGTGCTGCCACCTTATCTGCTCTCCTTGACCTTGGGCTGAGCAGATGGATGCTTTCCAGCCACAATGAGTCTGTTTACTCTCTCTCTCCCAGTTCTTCTCCTCCTAGCTGTTCCCCCCACAGTACTTCCCAGCTTCTGCCTTCTGAACTATGTCCCTCTGCAAACCACTGTTCCGAATCTATACTGTCCTCCTGGGAAGATTCAGGTTCTTGATCAGGAGCAGGGGACGGGAGGCTCCCACCATTCCTCCTCAGTGCAGCCCTCCTCACACGGTCCCTGACAATAAGACAGACAGGAAACTGCTAAGGAGGCCCTTTCATTGCATTTTTTGAATCAGAATCCATTATTTGAGTCTATTCCGATGGTTTTTTTCTAAAGGGTTGAATGGGAAAATAGAACTTCCATCATATCTGAGTTGAGTTTCTTCCGCTGCTCAATTCCGGTTCTTTCTTCCCTTTTCTCATAATCTTATTTTTAGAAGGATGGGACACCATCTTGGGGCTGATGGAAATGCGATTCAAATGCTTCATTGGCAAAAAATAAGGCCCAGTGCGATAAAACATACAGGGTAGGTGAAATCAGACTATTTTCCATTCCCTTGCATTTCATTAAAAGCTAGGAATTTCCAGGGCAGCTGTGCAAAGCTTGCTTCCTGCCAGCAGGAATCACGAGATATGTTGTATTTTCCCCTTTTACTTTCTAAAAAAAGAATAAGAGGGAGAAAAATGAAAGAATAAATTATGTCGTCTTCCTCAAGTTAAAACAATAGCAGCAACACTCTTTCTCTAGCCCAGTGATACTCAAAATTTGGGGGGCCACCCATCCTTAATTCCATTCACTCACCCTCAGTGCTGCCTACCCTCCCCTATAAAAAGCATTATTCAGAAGAGCAGTTTGCACAACCCACTAAGAGAGATTATGAATTGTAGCGTACTCTAACCAGGGTTTCCCAAACATGAGTCTCCAGCTGTTTTTTGGACTACAATCCCCATCATTGCTGACTGCTGGGCCTGATAGGTAGGAATGATGGGAGTTGTAGTCCAAAAACAGCTGGAAACCCAAGTTTGGGAAACCCTGATAGCCCAACCCCCTGCAGCGTGGGAATCTTTTGCCCAAAGTGGGTCTCAAACCCAAAACCCTGAGATTAAGTGTCTCATGCTCTACCGACTGAGCTAAGATAATAAAATTAAACATAGTAACAAATTTATTGCACATTTGTTAAAACAATTTAGTTTAATTAGTGCAGCAGAATGGGTGAACTTATTTATTAAATTTCACCCAAGGATCACACAGCAGCTTACAGTATGAAAACACTTTACTCAGCGCAGAGTTAAAACTCCGCCACTCCCTCTCACAGCAGGTAGTGATGACAGGTGATTTAAAGGTGGATTAGGCAGATTCATGGAAGAGGAGGAGAGGGCTATCAATGGCTGCTTGCCTTGATGGCTAGGCTATGCTCTGCTTCCATAATTGGAGACAGCAATGCTTCTGAATACCAGTTGCTGGAAGCCACAGGAAGGAAGAGGGCTCTTGTGCTCTGGTCCTGGTCACAAGGGCTCTTGTGCTCTGGTCCTGGTCACAAGGGGCATCTGGTCTGCCACTGTGAGAACAGGATGGTGCTCTAAATGGGCAATTGGCCTGATCCAGCAAGCTCTTCTTACATTCTTATGTCCTTACATTTCTTATAATACATGACTAGTTTGATGCCTTGTTTTTCAAACCGGCTTCACACCAACAGGGGCCCTTATTCGTTTATTTCATCAGATTCATGCGCCATTTGATTGTGGGGGAAGAAGCTAGGCGTGGTTTGCGAAAAAGATAAAGCAATAAGGAGAATGAACAACAATAACTTAAGACTTTCAAAGAGTTAACAACCAACTAAAAGCAGATTAAAACCCACGTCAACTTTCTAATCTTTCTAAACATCTGGACAGGCTTGTCTAAAACAAAAGTGTTTTCAGCGGGTGCCAAAAAGAGTACACTGAAGGTGCCTGCCGGATGTCAAGTGGCATGGAGTTCCAAAGTGTAGGGTTAAGCCATTCCTGATCTGTACCTAACCAAGGGGTGAACATTTCTGCATAGGGTAAAGACAGCCCAGCCCAGCCAACACCCCCTGGAATGAAACTGAGGCTAATTGAGCTGTCCTGATGTGAACAGCTGGGGTGAGGAATGAAATGCACTAAGAAACAACACCTCACTGTGCTCCGATACCTAGTGTGAACACATCCTATGGCCTCTCAGGACAGGTAAAATAAAATCTTATTCACACAGTGCATAGTTAAACTATGAAACGCCCTCCCACAGGAGGCAGTGGCGGCCTTCAACCTAGATGGCTTTAAAGGGGAGATTAGACAAATTCATGGAGGAGGGGGCTGCTGATGGCTACTAGCCATAATGGCTTGGCTTTGCCTCCATGGTTAGAGATAGCAATGCTTCTGAATAGCAGTTGCTGGAAACCACAGAAGAGGAGGCTCCTCTTGAGCTTGGGTCCTGCTAGTGGTCTTCCCAGAAGATGCATCTGAGTGGCCACTGCGAAGACAGGATGCTGGGCTAGATGGGCCAATGTTGGCTGGACCCAGCAGGCTCTGTTTATGTTCTCCTGTTCATACTGAGCATTTGTTCTGATTTGTTTTGTGGGGAGGTTACACGACCACAATCCTTCATCGTGATTTGCAGGTGGGGTGTTTATGCATCTTGCCCTTAGTCATGCCTTCATCATATGCTTCTCATTGCATTTCCCCACCACTTTCTCAACCACAGAAAGTCTGGCTCCTCTCATCTTTTGTGTGGTTTTTTGGGTGCCAAGGCAACAGAGCCTTTTAACCCACTTTAACTGAGCAAACCTACAGTTCCTGGTACAGTATGCCCTTGCAAAATGCTAGCTAGCAGAGTCAAGTGTAGAGGGGAACTTACACTGGTTGACCATGGGCCATTCATAAGAAACCTGAATAGAGTTAGATCTGGCCAAAGCAGGCTAGTCCAGCATCCTGTTCTGACAGTGGCCAAACAGATCCCTCTCATGGGAGACCCACAAGCAGGACCCGAACACAAGAGCCCTCTCCCCTCCTGTGCTTTCCAGCAACTGGTATTCAGAAGCATCACTGCCTCAAACTGTGGGTGTAGAGCATAGCCATCATGGCTAATCGCCATCAGTGGCCCTCTCCTCCATGAATTTGTCTACTAAATCCTCTTTTAAAGCCATCCAAGTTGGTGGTGGGACACAGGTGGTGCTGTGGTCTAAACCACAGTGCCTAGGGCTTGCTGATCAGAAGGTTGGCGGTTCAAATCCCCGCAATGGGGTGAGCTCCCGTTGCTCAGTCCCAGCTCCTGCCCACCTAGCAGTTCGAAAGCATGTCAAAGTGCAAGTAGATAAATAGGTACCGCTCCAGGGGAAGGTAAACGGCGTTTCCGTGCGCTGCTCTGGTTCGCCAGAAGCGGCTTTGTCATGCTGGCCACATGACCCGGAAGCTGTACGCCGCCTCCCTCGGCCAGTAGCGCGAGATGAGCGCCGCAACTCCAGAGTCGACACGACTGGACCTAATGGTAAGGTGTCCCTTTACCTTAAGTTGGTGGTCATCACTGCCTCCAGTGGGAGGGAGTTCAATAGTTTAACTAGACAAAAGTCCTTCCTTCTCTCTGTCCTGAATCTTCCAACCTGCATCTTCCTTGGATGTCCACGAGTTCTGGTGTTATGAGAAAGGAAGGAAAACTTTTCTCTATCCATGTGCTTCATGCCAGGCATCATTTTATAAACTTCCATCAGAACCTGAGAACCTTAGCACTTCCCCACAATCCTGGCTACTGCTATTCAGAGGCATTTCCTGCCTCTGTCAGTGGAGACAGAACAATTGCCATTGTGGCTAGTAGTCACATTATCCCCCCCCCCATGGGTTTGTCTAATCCTCTTTTGAAGCCATCCAAGTTGATGGCCCTCACTGCCTCCTGTGGGGGTGAGTTCCACAGTTTAACAATCACACTTTCCCAAACCTTCCAACATTCAACTTCATTGGCTAGCCATCATTTCTCCCTATCCACTTCCTGCATGCTATGTATCATAAGGAACCAACTCCTAGGGGTTGAGGTCCCTTCGGCCACCCCACCAAAATATTTGAGGGGGCTGGGGGCCCCCAAAGTTGATGAACATTGCCATTCAAATGGTGTGTCTTGTGATTGATTATGCTGGGTGGGACTTACCGGCCTCCCCAATATTTTTTTTCAAGTTGGCACTCCTGCTATGTATAATCTTAGGCTGTTGACACGCAACAGACATTTAGAGCACACCACTCTCCATGAATCCTGGGAACCGTAGTTTATTATGGGCGTTGCAAATTGTAGCTCTGCCAAGAGCAATCTACAGCTCCCATGATTTGTGTGTGTGCTGCTTTAAATGTATGCTGCATATGCCCAGCTTCGCACACTTCTAAAATGACACGGCCTCTCAGCCCAGCCTACTTCACAGGGTCATTGTGAGGATAAAATAGGGAGGTGGTGATGAGGAAACCATGCATGCCACGGTGGTCTCTTTAGAGGAAATGTAATAATGGATAAAATCAAAAGAATGGTATTTCCAGAGAAAAGCCAAACCTACACACCGTGTAGCTGCATGGTGGTCGTTCATGACTTATGTCAAGAGATAAACTCTTGGCTGGCACTGGTTCCTACAAGTTATGATTTTACCTGGATTTGATCATCTTCCAGGACTTAGTACTGACTGCTCTGTTATGCTTCCATTCATGCATTGTGGAGAGTTGGACTAGATGACCCTTGGGGGTCCCCTCCAACTCTACAATTGTATGTTTCTATGATCCATGGCCTTATTATTTGCAGCACTGTTTTTCTCTCTCTGCAATGACCATTTCTCCGCTCTCTGCGTCATGTTATGGGCCGGGCATTGCTCGTTTCTGTCTCTCTCAAACATTTCTATTGTGATATGTAAATATATATATTTTAAATATATATATTTTAAACGATCCGTGTGAAATCACGGAAAACGGTTCTCAGACTCTTCCTCCCAGCTGCATCCAGAAAAATCCCCTCCTAGAATTTGCAACTGGTTGCTCCTTTCTCTCTGGCTCTCTGGATGCAAAACGAATGCAAAAGCTCTGTTGGGGGGGGGGCGCTTGCTCAGGGTGGGGCTTGCAATCTCCCCCGGATTGCACAAGTTTTTCTTTTCTCTTTGCATCTGGTGCCTGAGAAAGCTGACGCGGCACATTTTTCAGCAAAGGGAGAGTGGAGTAGGGTGTCCCTCTACCCACCCCTCACCAGCTCTTCTTCCTTCCTCTCGCGACCCTATGTTGGTGGTGCAATGTTTAAGTCACTTGAGCGGGGCGGTGCAGATGTAAAACATCTTCTTCAGAAACTTCCTCAGCTTTTTGGCCTCCGCGATGGAGGTTCCCGTACCCCTTCGGGGTGACATCACCGCCGACGGGAAATTCCGCCGGCGATGCTCCCCCTCCTCGCCCGCCCAGTCCCCTGCTCCATAAAAGGAGGCAGGCTTCATGGAGGGAGCACCAGAGACGGCAAGACCTTCCAGGAGAACCTCAACCAAGATCAGCCACTCCAGCCTCTCAGCAAAATGAATGCTTCTCAATCTCCACGTGCCTGGGCTGTGGCCGCCCTCCTGATACTGGCCCTCTGCCTCTCGGCCATCGCTGCTCCAGGTCAGTCTCAAGGCTCACCATGGGGAATGGAGGGGCATTTGAGGCAAAGCGGGGGTCCTTCTCCCGGGGTGGGGTTTTGAGAGCCCGGGAGAAATGCACGCTCATCATCGTGGCCGCTGCTTGGGAAGCTGTCTCTGCTCTGGCTGGCGGTGGCTTTCTAGGGTTTCTGGGAGAGAGAGTACTACCTGAAGATACCAAGGCGAGTTGAGCCAAGCAGCTGCTCTGCACCTCAGCTACAGCCCTTTCCAAATAGGAAGCTGCCCTATCAGACCACTGGTCCATCAAGCTCAGTGTTGCCTACACTGACTGGCAGCAGCTCTCCAGGGTTTCAGGCAGGGGGCAGCATGCACAGGATTGCAGCCCCAGTCCAGGATTCTCCCCCTCTCCGCTTCCCAATCCTGCCCCGCATGAGCTCCTTCCAGAGGCAGGCTTCAGTCGCTTGGAATTCCATCCCCGCAGGGAGGGCGGTGTGGCAGTGGAGATGGCCTCTCTGCACCCTTTGAACTCGGCCCTCTTGTTTTTATAGGGAGTTTTATTCGATTCCACATGGGCTGTTGGAGCTCAGCCACCATGTGCACAGCAGGGCGGATGGGGGCTTAACCCCACGACCCTGCGACAGGGGGAGGAATAGGTTAGAATAGCCTCTGGTTAGAATAGCCACTGGATAACTTCCCCTTAAGGTGCTTCTGTTTTGCATGCAGAAGGTCCCAGGTTCTATTCCCAATGGCATTTCCAGGTAGGGAGCTGGGGAGAAGACTCTCCGTCTGAAACCCTGGAAAGCTGCTGCCAGCTAGTGTAAGCAGTCTTGAACTAAATGGACACAGAACATAAGAGCCTGCTGGATCAGGACAGTAGACCATCTAGTCCAGCATCCTTTTTTTACAGCGTCCAATCAGATGCATCTTCTGAGAAAACAGCAGGCAGGACCTGAGCACAAAAGCCCTCTCCCTTCCTGCGGTTTGGAGCAGCTGCTGTTCAGAAGCATTGCTGCCTCCAACTGTGGAGGCAGAGCATAGCCATCCTGGCTAGTAGCCATCGATAGCCCTCTCCTCCTCCATGAATTGGTCCACTCCTCTTTTAAAGCCACACCATACTTAGTAGCCATCATTGCCTCCTAAGGGTGCGTGTTCCCTAGTTCCACCCGATGCTTGCACCTTCCTATGTACATACTGGACTCAAGAGGAATTCCTGGCCAACGACTCTGCAGCAGAGTTTTGCTGGTTGCACTCAACCCCTTTTCCTTTCTCTTCCAGTGGGTTCCGACCCTCCAACTTCCTGCTGCTTCACCTACACGGCAAAGAAGATCCCCCGGAACTACATAGCTGACTATTACGAAACAAACAGCAGGTGCTCTCAGCCAGGTGTTGTGTAAGTATTAAAAATAATTCTGCTCTGTTTGCAGCCTCCAGGCATGGGAAGGGGTTGGGGTGTCCAGCTGCCCCAAATATACCAACCCCGCTCTCTTTCTGCACATCTGTCAGAAGTCTAGCTGAGCCATCCAAGCCCACCCAAAAAATCATAGAATTGTAAAGTTGGAAGGGACTGCCGAGGGTCCCCCCTGCAATGCAGGAATCACAGCTAAAGAATCCCTGACAGACTATGATTTTATGATCCTACCTCAAGGGCAAGAGAGGGCTTGACAGGAAGGCAGAGAACGCCAGATGGGAGGCTGATTGTGTCTCTCCTTTGATTCCTTCCAGGTTCACCACAAAGAAAGGCCGGGAGATCTGTGCCAACCCTGCAGAGAAATGGGTCCAAGAATACATGGACCACTTCGAGCTGAACTAAGCATCAATGCCGGAGCAACAGAAGCCATCATCCTTGGCTGGGTTGCTGGGCATCCCAGGCCTGGCATCATTTCCTGCCAAGGGCATCTCAAGAACACCACTCGGCTGGTGGCTTTTGTCGTCGCCTTGAAGTCAAAACCTCAGGGACTTTCTATGATAATTTAAATTTATTTAAGGTATTTTATTTTCCTCAAAACCTAAGGGTCCACCCCTGCTAATTATTTTATTTATGTAACTTTGGAGGGAACACAAAGCAATCAACCTCTTTGCTATTTTTGTACGTATGACTGTTTTAATATTACCACAGAATAAGAATTTCCACAATAAATGTTTTTTTCTACAAGTTTTGTTGTAAGCTGAGTGTTTATTCCTATCCACCCTGTTTGCAATCTGTGGTGTAAAAGAGGTTCCTCCTCTCTCTCTCTCCCTTTGGGCTCCCAGAATCCCAAGGCCAGCTGGGGTGGGGAACAAAATACATATGGACCTCGATACCTCCCTCTCTGGCCCTCAGAACTCCCCACAGGATGCCACAACCCTTCACTAGCCCAGTTTCAAGCTTTCATTGGGTGATTTTGCCTGGCTGCAATTTTTTCCTTGAATGCTGATGATGCTTAATTGTGCATCTGTGCAAAAAAAGAAAAAGAAAAAGGATTAGATAGATTGCAAATAAATAGCAAAGGTAACATTTTTGGTCCATAAGAGGGGAGGGGAGGGATCCACAGATGGGAATCCCTTTATTATAACCAAGAGGAGGAGTGATCTTTTGGATCAGTGACTGGTTATATAACAGGAAGCAGAGAGAAGGAATAAATGGACCGTTTTCTGAATGCAAAGAGGCAGAAAGTGGAGTCCTCCAAGGATCAGTACAGTGGTACCTCAGGTTAAGTACGCTTCAGGTTAAGAACTCCACTTAAGAACAGAAATCGTGCTCTGGCAGCGCAGCGGCAGCAGGAGGTCCCATTAGCTAAAGTGGTGCTTCAGGTTAAGTACGCTTCAGGTTAAGAACGGACCTCCAGAACGAATTAAGTACTTAACTCGAGGTACCACTGGATTTGGACCTGTCCTTTCTAACCTTAGGGGTGAGCAGTGTGGTGACCAAGTTTCCTGCTGACGCCAAAATGTTCAAGGTGGTTGAAGCAAAAAACTGATGGGCCCTTTGACAGCATCTCCCAATGCTCATCCCTCCACCTCCATTGCCCTCACAGCAAGAAGCTCTTTCACCAAAGGGCCATCCAGCACAAGCTCCTGCAACCTGTTCAGAACATGTGGGTGGTTGTCCAGTCCTGGCACCCAGTGAAATGTGGGCAGGTTCAGTGGAAATGAGGCTGAACCAGTGCAAAGAGAAACTGAAACGGAAGAGAAAACAGTCTCTTGAGGAGTAGGGATTCCTGAGGGGTTATTTCCATTGTTCAGGGAGAGATTTTTCCCTTGGGCTCAGTCTGTTATTGGGTACTGCTGTGATCCTCCAGAAGATTTCTGAGATAATAATGGCACACTCACTGGCACGACCCCTTCACAGAGTTGGGCAAAATAGAAATCTCCCTGGGACCTTGGTGGCTCTAGATAAGCCTACTCCTAAGAAGGACATGAGGAAAGCCTCCTGGATCAGGCCAGTGGTCCATCTAGCCTAGCATGCTGCTCCATCCGTGGGTGCTTTTGTTCAAAGCATGGAGGTGCAGCAGTCTTGGCACAAATGGTCTCTTATCGACAAAGAGGATGCCACACATTGACTGCATGTTTAGATGTGCCCATATCCGGCCTTGGTATCTTGGGCATCAGGCCCTCCTTATCAGAAGGTTGCAAACTGATTTGCCTGCTGCAATTTCCTGAAGTTTCATAATCTCCCCTCTGCATTCTGGAGGCTGTAGACACAAGACCGACCCATGTCTTTTGGTGACCCTGTGCCAAACCACCCCCTGCATGATTCCAAAAGGCATCTTTAGTTGGTGTCAAACCAGGCTTGGTTCTGTGCATCAATCTCAACCCATGGAGATTGGTATTGTGCTTTTTAACTTACAGTATTCATAAATAACCAGGGTTCACAGGAGAGCAGTGAGGTGGCCAAATTTGCTGTTAATGCGGAATTGTTCAGGGAGGTTGAAACTGTTCCAAGCTCCATCTGGGTAACTAAGGGAGTGATATCAAGAGATAATAAAATAGAGATACAGCCAAGAACCTTATTGGATCATAATGCCATATATATGGAGTTAAAAGGAGAAGGTGCCAAGAGTAGATGGAGAATGAACGAGAGTTTATTCAACGATGTAAAAGTGGTAGAAAAAGCAAAGAAGGTATTAAGTGATTATTTTGAATTGAATGCAAATAAAGAAACAGATTTGAATACGGTTTGGGATGCCAGTAAGGCTGTGATGAGGGGCTTTATGATTTCACAAAACATCGGTAAAAAGAAGGAAAGAGAAAAGAGGAAAGAAGAAATCCTGAAAGCGCTGGAAGATAAGGAAAGGCAACTAATTTTAAAACCAAAAAATCAAGATTTAAAGCAGAGCATTAAGATGTTAAAAAATCAATTTGAAACGCTGATAAATCAGGAAATTGAGTGGAAACTAAAATGGATGCGACAAAAGAATTTTGAATATGCAAATAAGACAGGGAAGTTATTAGCATGGCAGTTGAAAAGGAGACAGGATCAGAGTATAATAAACAAAATCAAAAAGAATGAAGTAATGATAGAATGCCGGAATTAAGATTGCCGGAAAAAATATCAACAACCTCATATATGCTGATGATACTACCTTGATGGCAGAAAGTGAGGAGGAATTAAAGAACCTTTTAATGAGGGTGAAAGAGCGCAAAATATGGTCTGAAGCTCAACATCAAAAAAACTAAGATCATGGCCACTGGTCCCATCACCTCCTGGCAAATAGAAGGGGAAGAAATGGAGGCAGTGAGAGATTTCACTTTCTTGGGTTCCATGATCACTGCAGATGGTGACAGCAGTCACGAAATTAGAAGACGCCTGCTTCTTGGGAGAAAAGCAATGACAAACCTAGACAGCATCTTAAAAAGCAGAGACATCACCTTGCCGACAAAGGTCCGTATAGTTAAAGCTATGGTTTTCCCAGTAGTAATGTATGGAAGTGAGAGCTGGACCATAAAGAAGGCTGATCGCCGAAGAATTGATGCTTTTGAATTATGGTGCTGGAGGAGACTCTTGAGAGTCCCATGGACTGCAAGAAGATCAAACCTATCCATTCTCAAAGAAATCAGCCCTGAGTGCTCACTGGAAGGACAGATCCTGAAGCTGAGGCTCCAGTACTTTGGCCACCTCATGAGAAGAGAAGACTCCCTAGAAAAGACCCTGATGTTGGGAAAGATGGAGGGCACAAGGAGAAGGGGACGACAGAGGATGAGATGGTTGGACAGTGTTCTCGAAGCTACTAACATGAGTTTGGCCAAACTGCGAGAGGCAGTGAAGGATAGGCGTGCCTGGCGTGCTCTGGTCCATGGGGTCACGAAGAGTCGGACACGACTGAACGACTGAACAACAACAACAACAACAATGATAGAAAATCCAAAAGAAATTAAAAAGGCATTTCAGGAGTTTTACAGGAATTTGTATCAGAAGGAACAGGAGGAGGAAGAAGAAATGGACTCATATTTGGAAGAGAATAAACCAAATAAAATTTCAAAAGATGACCAAGAACAATTAAATGCTCCAATATCAGAGGAGGAGCTCAAACGTGCAATTCAGAAATTGAAAGGGGGGAAAGCCCCAGGCCCCGATGGCTTAACGGCAAAGTATTATAAGGTCTTGGCACCACAATTAATACCAAGAATGTTAGAAGTAATGAATAAGATCTTAACCAGCGGACAAGTTCCAGACTCCTGGAAAGAGGCTTTTATCACTTTAATCCCAAAACAAGGCACAGATTTGTTAAATGTTAAAAATTATCGACCAATTTCATTATTGAATTTGGACTATAAATTATTTACAGATATATTGGCAGATAGATTGAAAGAGGTATTAAACAAGCTGATCCATAGGGACCAAGCTGGGTTTCTTCCAGGATGCCAAATGAAAAATAACATAAGAACAATTGTAGATCTGATTGAGTATCTTGATCTGAAAATAGATAAGAAGGCAGCCCTGATCTTTATAGACGCCGAAAAGGCGTTTGACAATGTATCGTGGCAATTTATGATGAAGACCTTTAAAAAGATGGAGGTAGGAGGAAAATTTCTAAATGGAATCATGGCTATTTATAGAGATCAATCAGCGAAATTAATTGTCAATAGAACATTAACAGATAAATTTAGAATCACAAAAGGTACAAGACAGGGTTGCCTGATATCTCCACTTCTTTTTATTATCGTTCTGGAAGTCCTGGCAAATAAATTAAGAGAAACCAAAGATATTAAGGGGATTAAGATCGGTAAAAGAGAATTTAAAGTAAAGGCATTCGCAGACGATCTGGTCATGACATTAGAAGAACCAAAACAAAGTATGGGGAGAATGTTGAAAGAAATAGAGGAGTTTGGAAAGTTAGCGGGTTTTAAGTTGAATAAAGGAAAGACGAAAATGCTGGTTAAAAATTTAAATAAGAGTGAAATTGATGAACTACAAAGATTGTATGGCATTACGGTGGTTAAAAAGGTAAAATATCTAGGAATTTGGCTGACATCGAAAAACATAAATTTATTTAGTGATAATTATGATCCCATTTGGAAAGAAATTAAAAGAGATTTGGATATTTGTTTTTGTTTTTTTAAAGAAAATTTATTGATTTTCCACATTAAACAACAGATAAACCATACAAATACCAATATAACAACAACACAACAAATACAAAAACAAATACAAATAAACAATAAAAAAAATCCATACATACCTAACATAACACTGGAACACTATAAAAATTTATTACTTAAATCTACTTTCAAATCTTAATTGGGGACTTCCCCCATTCTCTCATCTGCGTTCAGTTCTAATTTACTTTAGTAACTTTGTAACTATTTTATCATTCATTCACCTTTGTTCTTAATTCATATCAAATAATGTCTTAACTTATCCCAATTAACTTATTACTCACCATAATAATATAACAATTCCATACACAATACTTCTTCTATACTATTTTAATCTAACATTGTATACTAAAGCCACATATATTCACTGATTCTGCTTCAAATGTCCAAATTTTCACAATGTTTTAAATATTCTTTGAATTTCTTCCAATCTTCTTGCACCTTCTCCTCCCTCTGGTGTCGGAGCTTCGCGGTCAGTTCTGCGAGTTCCATGTACTCAATTAACTTCATCTGCCAATCTTCTACTGTCGGGAGCTCTTCCTCTTTCCAGTTTTTTGCAATCGAAATTCTAGCAGCTGTTGTGGCATACATAAAAAACACTTTGTCTTTCCTGGGTATCTCATGATTGGTCATGCCCAGCAGGAAGGCCTCTGGTTTCTTAATGAAAGTAACTTTCATCACTTTTTTAAGTTCATTATAAATTTTCTCCCAGAAAGCCTTCACGTTTGGGCATGTCCACCACATGTGATAGAAGGTACCTTCTACATTTTTACATTTCCAACATATATTACTTAAACCATGATACATCTTAGCTAACTTCACTGGTGTTAAATACCATCTGTAAATCATTTTCATAATATTCTCTCTTAGTACATTGCATGCAGTAAAATTGATACCTTCCTTCCATAGCTTTTCCCAGTCAACCATCATAATATTATGTCCAACGTCTTTCGCCCATTCTATCATTGCTGATTTAACCATTTCATCTTTCGTATGCCACTCTAGCAACAAATTATACATTCTGGAAAGGTTTTTCGAGTTCTGTTCAATTAATTCTGTCTCCAACTTAGATTTTTCTAATTGAAAGCCAATCTTACTATCCAACTTAAAGATTTCATTTATTTGATGATACTGCAACCAGTCGGTAACCTCCTCCTTCAATTGTTCATAGCTTTTCAATTTAAAAGTCTGTCCTTCCTGTTGCAGTATATTTGCATATTTTGGCCACCTTGCAGACATATTTGGCCTCTTATAAGCCTTAGCCTCTACTGGGGATATCCATATAGGAGTCTTTTTCTCTAACAGATCTTTATTCCGCATCCAAACCTGATACAAGGCCTTTCTAATAATATGATTCTTAAAAGCTTTGTGGGCCTTTACCTTGTCATACCAAAGATAAGCATGCCATCCAAATACATTATCATGTCCCTCCAAGTCCAATACGTCTGTGTTTTCTAACTTAAACCAGTCCTTCAACCAGCAAAAGGCTGCTGCTTCAAAATAAACTCTTAAGTCTGGTAGGGCAAACCCTCCTCTTTCCTTGGAATCAGTCAGAATTTTAAATTTTATTCTGGGTTTTTTCCCCTGCCATATAAATTTAGACAAGTCCTTTTGCCATTTTCTAAAACAGTCCAACTTGTCTATAATTGGTATCACTTGGAATAAAAACAGCATCTTTGGTAACACATTCATCTTTATAGCAGCAATTCTGCCCATCAAAGACAGTTTCAACCTTGACCAAATCTCCATATAAAAGAGATTTGGATATTTGGGGTAAATTAAATTTATCATTGTGGGGAAGGATAGCAAGCGTAAAAATGAATGTACTACCAAGAATTTTATTTCTTTTTCAAATGTTGCCAGTGATCAAAGGGACAAGTCAGTTAAAGGAGTGGCAGAGAAATCTGTCGAAATATATCTGGCAGGGCAAACACCCAAGAATAAAACATAAATTGTTAGTAGACAAAAAAGAAAGAGTGGGTTTTGGACTGCCAGACTTGAAAATTTATTACGAATCATCCTGTATGATCTGGTTGAAAGAGTGGATGGTGCTGAAGGATAGGGAGATTTTGGACTTGGAGGGATTTAACAACAGATATGGTTGGCACTCTTATCTTTGGCAAGATAAAGTGAAAGTTCACAAGGAATTCTTGGTACACGTGTTTAGGAAACCTCTATATGAGGTGTGGCAAAGGTACAAAGATCTAATAGAGAGAAAGACACCTAGATGGCTATCACCCACAGAAATATTAACAATAAAAAGAATTAATACAGAAGATGAAAATTGGATAACATATGATGAATTGTTAGTAGAATCAGAGAAAGGCTGGAAAATTAAACCATATGAACAGGTGGTGGATAAATTGACGGGGTGGATACAGTATCACCAGGTGTATAATCTATTCAACGAAGATAAAAGAAAATGTAATTTTAATAACAGCAAATCTAAATTTCAAGTGGAAATATTAGAGAGCAGGGGGAAATTGTTATCTAAAATGTACAATTATTTACTAGAATGGTACACAAAAGATGAGGAAGTAAAAGAAGTAATGGTAAAATGGGCAATAGATGTGGGCTGCAATATCCAACTAGAAATGTGGGGGAAATTATGGAATCAACATATAAAATTCACAGCTTGCACGATTTTGAAGGAAAATATCATGAAAATGATGTACCGTTGGTACTTGACGCCGGTAAAATTAGCGAAAATGTATGGTAGAAGTGACAAGAAATGCTGGAAATGCGAGGTAAAGGATGGTGATTTTTATCACATGTGGTGGGTATGTGATAAAGTTAAATCTTATTGGGAAGCAATATATAATGAATTAAAGAAAATACTTAAATATACATTTCCGAAAAAACGGAAGCCTTCCTGATTGGATTAGTTGGGGAAGAGATAGAAGGGAGAGATCAAAGATTCTTTCTCTACGCCACCACAGCAGCAAGAATATTACTGGCACAAAATTGGAAATTAAAAGATCTACCAACGGTTGAGGATTGGAGAAGAAAATTATTAGAGTATTCAGAATTAGCGAGACTAACGGGAAGAATAAGAAACCAAAGAGATCAAAAGTTTCAATCAGAATGGAGTAAATTTTTGGATTATATAAAAGATTGTAAAAATTTGTAAGCACTTACAGGTGTGATGAAATTCTTGCAGCATGACAAAAAAGTGTAAAGATAGATAATGACAATAGTAAGATGACAAAACATGTGAGAAATAAGGGAAAGCGATGGAATGATGAAAAACTAGAAAACCAGAATAGAGATGGAAGGAAGTCATGAAACTCGGCGGAGTTTATGTCATATTGTAAAAATCATATTTGATGAACATGTATTTATTTTGTTTTGTAAATGGAAAATAAAAATATATTTGCAAAAAAAAAGAAACTGTTCCAAGCCACATAACTCTCCAAGTGGTGAGAGAATCCAGGGGTCCCAGGCATTTTCCCAGGTTTAGATTCCTTGGAATGAGGGTCAGCAGAGACTGTGGTGTCTTTGGTGCATATGGTTTTAGATACAAGCCGAGTATAAGACGTGGGGGTTCATAACATCAGCTCCTATTTTCATTGGTGAAATGTTGGAGGGTATGGAGCTATGTGACCCCAGAGCCTAGGATATAAGTAACTATACAACCTTTAGAACACTTTTGAAGACAGCCCTGTATTGGGAAGTTTTTAATGTTCAATGTTTTAGTTTGTTTTATATATGTTGGAAGCCGCCTAGAGTGGTGGTGGTGATGATGATGATGATGATGATGAAATGTTGGAGGGTATACAGGTGCTTACCATCAGGGCCACTTCACAATTGGGTGCTACTCTAATCCTTCAGAGAAAAGTGATAGGGGTCATGGCATGCACTCAGGTATTTCCTCAGCTGGTGGGGACCTCATAGGATCAGTTTCACTTCGGCAGGGAGAGCGCATAGCCAGGCATGGAAAACAAAGTGGCAAAAATGGAGGTCCAGGTGGGCCTTTGGTGGCTCTAGAAGACAGGAGCCTGCCTGGAGTCCCTCTGAAAGCAGTGAGGGTTGGGTATCTCCATATTGGACATGGAGTACTACTAGAAAGCTTAAAAAAAAACCAAAACCCACCCCTGGGGTCATGTCACTCTCCCTTGTGTGTAGCCAGGTTGCCACACTTCCACGACCCTAACATGTCCTGATCCTTTTCTGGACCTTGTTCCAACTGTCCTATGTTTGCCATCACAGGGCCTGAGCCATCCCCTTATGCTTTGGAAGCATCTCAGCTGTTTACCTAGAAATGGGCTTGGCCCAATAAAGGACTCTTATCGGCCCCCTTATCAATCAAAAGATGCCACAGATGGTGGGCCTCAGATATATTCGCATCCTGCCTCTGTATCTTGGGCATCAGCATCTCGCTACCTCCCTTGATTTGGGTGGTGGAAACTTTTCTGAAGTCATTCTAGAAACATTGCTTATAAAAAAAGAGACCAGGGAGAGCGTCAGGGCTACTGAGTGTCAAAGCAGCCAAGGAAAGAGACTGGAAGGGACCCAATCCTCTATTCATCTCTGCCTGTCATGAATCTCTCTCCGGCTGCCCTCACCTTCCTCCTCTTCGTGGCCAGCTTTGCCCTGGCCATTGCTTGCCCACGTGAGTTTATTATCTTTCTCTTCTCAGATTATTTTATTTATTTATTTAAGGGATATATAGGTGCTTTCAATTGATTTTTAAGACAGCGATCGGGCCAGCTGACCCTTGAAGCAAGATGAGGAAACCACCTCAGGTGGCAGGATCCACAGGGGCAGCAGATCCAAACTCCAAGGAATAAATTGTCCTCTGCCTCTGCTGCTGCCACCACCGCAGTGGCAGCAAAAGCTGTGGCTTGCTCTTTAGATGCCAGATTTGCCACTTCTTTGGCAACTCCTGCCCCAGTGCCCCATGCCACTGCTGCTGCAGCCTCTTGGAGGGGACGAGAGGCAAGATCACAGAGATTTCCAGGTGTAGAGCGGCAGCTGCAATGGTCGCCCATGAAGAGGCATTTAGCTGACCCATGAAACGGTGCCACAGATGAGCCTCATGTGGAAACCAGACCTTTCTCTTGCTCAGTGAAAAATCCACCGCAAAGTATGCCTCTCCCAAACCATAGGCTAACAACAAAAGTTTCATGGGTCAAGATTCCCATATCCATGGCTGTGGGAGGCAGAAAGTTCACAGAGATGCAAACCCATAATGGCCCTCCATTCCTTTCTCCCTTTCAGGTGTAGAATCCAAGAAGACACAAGGTGAGAAAACGTATCCTCATTAATCTTCCTTGTCTCCCTCTCCTCTACCTTACTCAAAGAGGTCAATAATCTGATAATGCTGATATTCTTTACTTGGGCTTGTTTATTTTAACCCACTTGCAACTGTACTAATTCTATGTGCCTTTTATAGTTTTGCTTTTCAGCCGTTACTTTTCACGTGTTGCTATAATTGTTCTCTCTGTTTTATACACAAAATGGAAAAAGCTTTATCAAAATTGTAACAAACCTTACCCAAAGGGGGAACTGGTGGTCAGACTCACATGGATGCTTCCTTCCCTGCTCTCTGTCCTGAAGACGCTGTTCACACAAGTTTTTCAGCCAAGGTAAAGGTAAAGGGACCCCTGACCGTTAGGTCCAGTTGCGGATGACTCTGGGGTTGTGGCGCTCATCTCGCTTTACTGGCCGAGGGAGCCGGCATACAGCTTCTGGGTCATGTGGCCAGCATCACTAAGCCGCTTCTGGTCAACCAGAACAGCGCACAGAAACGCCATTTACCTTCCCGCTGGAGCAGTACCTATTTATCTACTTCCACTTTGAGGTGCTTTCAAACTGCTAGGAGTGAGAGAATCCAGGGGTCCCAGGCACTTTCCCAGGTTTAGATTCCTTGGAGTGAAGGTCAGCAGATACTGTGGTGTCTTTGGGGCACATGGTTTTATTTACACATAGAAACAAGCCGAGTATAAGATGTGGGGGTTCACAACATCAGCACCCCAACAGATCAGTTACAGCATCAGATCCAGCACAGAGCTACCTGTCTCTGTGTCTCCAGCTTCCAGTCTGCTTCCAGCCCAGCTCACATTGTTCTCTTATCCAGCAGCTAGATGGGAAAGGGGGAAGGAAAGGCCCAACAAAACACTGACCGGGAAGGGAGGAGGGGGCATTTGGTCCTCTCTGGTCTTATCCACACATCTTCTTCTCCTGCTGCTGCTGCTTTTCCCTGGAGAAACCTGCTTTCTAGTCTTCAATTGATGCAAATTGTAGGGAAGTGTATAGAAACTGGGATAGGATGTACAGTGGTACCTCGGGTTAAGAACTTGATTCGTTCTGGAGGTCCGTTCTTAACCTGAAACTGTTCTTAACCTGAGGTACCACTTTAGCTAATGGGGCCTCCTGCCACCGCCACACGATTTCTGTTCTCATCCTGAAGCAAAGTTCTTAACCTGAGGTACTATTCTGGGTTAGTGGAGTCTGTAACCTGAAGCATCTGTAACCTGAAGTGTCTGTAACCCGAGTTACCACTGTATTAGCTAGATATTATCCTTCCTTCCACATGTTTGTGAGTGTAGCAAAATACACCCCTTTTGCAACATAATTAAGAAGTTGTTGATTGAGCTGGTTACGGTCTTTTTGATGAAGCAATCCAGGATGCCTTGGTGCAGCCTGGATTTTCCTGGTATTTCCCCCATTTATTGCCCTTAAAACAATATATACGGAAGATGGAGTCTGAGTCTTTTGACCTCAGACTCAACAAGTTCCTACGTCTCTGTTGAGATAAAGAGTAGAAGATGCATTAGGATGGCAAGCGAGCAAGACGGAAGGGAGTAAAAGAGAGAGATGGTGAATTGATATTCAATTGCACCCATCTCTACCAAGCCACACCCAGGGGGAGGTGGCTCCCACAGGGTTGACAGGAAGTCCTCCCTATTGGATCCACATTTCGCTGAGTGCCCATTCCAGCAAACAGGAAATACTGGACTTGGCTGCTCTTTCTGGATACCCCACACAAATGACAATCTGGGTTTTCTCCAGGTGGACATTTGCCCCGATTTAGAGCTAAAGAGCAGGTTTTTGCATATTCCAAAAGAGAAACACCTACCCAAACCCAGAGGTTGTTACTTCACACTTGCAGAATTTAGCCATCCATTGAAAATGCATTCTGATGTGCCCGTGCTCAAATGAAACAATCATATATATTTTTAACTATCCGTTGGAATCATGGGTTTTAATTTAGAGGGGATAGGTGCTGCAGATAATGAAAATCTGATTTTTGTTAGGGGGTTGTGTGGGAAAATGCATGCAGCTGGAAGCGAATATTCCATGGTGGGGTTTTCCCCTTGTATTTTTAAAACATGGTGTGTTTGTTTAATTTTTTGGACAGGGCGTGTGGAGGCGCAATCAGGACTTGACTTCATTCTAGTCATGCAAAACTCAGAGGTTTCTACACAAACACACTTGCATGTGCATACACATACGCACACACAGGTTCTCTCTACCCAGAAATGAAGGTGCACATTCCAGACAGGTTCTGCCACTTGACCAGCAGGGAGGGGGCACAGAGTGGTCTTGGTGAAGGGGGGGGGATATCGGCTGCCCTGGGGGAAATCTTGAGGGCTAGATCAAAAGCCCTGGGGACCACATTCAGAGTTCCTCCATGCTTGCTTTTAAATGCAAGGGCCTCCACATAGAGACAAGGATGTGTATGATGTGGAAAATGTAAAAAAAAAACCAATTGCTAATAAATTTAGTAAATTAACAACAGAACTTACTTATACCACTTCTTACAGTTAGGATGCATCCCACGTCTCCCTGCTGTAATGATTATTCCAAGAAGAAATTCCCAAGGGATAAGGTGAAGGATTATTTCTACACCAGCAGCGACTGTCGTCTGCTTTCGGTAGTGTAAGTTTCCACATCAGGGCAAAAACCAAGAGGCCAGCTGCATAACATGTTTCAAAGGGTAGAAGGTGAAACAAGGTGATGAAGTGAGGCTTAAGCACTTGGGGGACAGATTGAGAAAATCATGAGAGTAGATCACAGAAAAATGGAGAAATTGTCACCCAGGAGCAGAGATTGGCTGTGTCTATTTTCCAGTCTTAAATTCAGTTCAGCATTTCTGCAGAGGCTTACATTTTTATTGTGCATTTGGCTACTAATCTATGCATTTTTGCAAGCAACTGCCACTGCCCCCACTGCCGCTGCCAACAGGTTGCACTTTTGTACATTATTGCTCACACTTTTGTATTGCAGTTGCACTTTTGGGCTCCAACATGCAGAGAAGGGTGGATTTTGAAGGTGAGCTGTGTTTTGGTGGGAATCAGAGGAATGAAAATATACACCATCACGTGATAGACAATAATCACATGACTGCAGACACGGGGAATGAATCTGCAACAGGATAAACCTGGTGCCTTTTGATGTGAGAGATGGGCTGCCTGCCCTTTTCTCTAGACCCAAGAGAAGTGGGGTCCTCAGGCTAGTGGAGAATTAAAAGGGCACATTCAGTGACACATGGTGAATGTCTTGTTTCTTTCTCTGACAGGTTTGTATTCAAGAATGGAATATCAGGCTGTGCTGATCCAAATGCCCAGCGGGCCAAGGATCTTATAGAATACATTGACAACATTAAGAATCGGGAAAATGCACTTGGAACCAAAGCAACTGCCTTGCCTCTTCGCTGAACCTCTTCTCTCTCTCTCTCTCTCTCCCTCCCTCCCTCCCTCCCTCTCTCCCCGCTCATATTCTGGCCCCTTGATGGCTGAAGAGAGTCTTCTTTCAAGGCATTCTGTTGTTATCAAGGCAGTGATCTAGGAGCAGCCAACCTGCTTTGTGGTAAAGGGTCTCCCAGGAAGTGGTTCCTGAAGTCAGCAGGTGCCCCTTTCATAGCTACGTTAATCAACACTGTTTGACAGGTCCTGTTCAAGCAACCAAGCATCTGTTTCCAAGCAGCTTTGCAAAACGATATTTTCCAGTGTGCAGCTGTGGGACGAATCCATTTTGCTGGGGCTTTTAAGGAAATCTGTGTGTTCTTATTAAAGATGTATCTAAATTCAATTCTTTGCCCCTTTCCACGTGCTAATCAACACATTTAGTTAGCATGACTTCTGAATTATTTGCTCTCTGCTTGAGAGGCAACTTTAAGCACACTGATTTCTGCTTGTGTTGTTGTTAGGTGTTGCTTATCGGAGTATGTCTGCAGATGAGCCAGTCTGCAATTCCGCTTTTGGCTTCTGGAAATAAAGATGCAATTTGGGTTCCTCTCTGTCTTTTGCGAGTCTTTCTTCTCTCTAGGGGGGGAGGGAGTGAAGCAGATCCAGACAGTCTGAGATAAGCTTTGGAAGGGGAGAGAGATGACAGGCATTTTTGCAACCTCAGGCCACAAGGAACAAGGTGGTCATGATTCCCAAGGCTGCCCCTTGGCTAAGCTGGTTGGGTGGCAATATCCGGGATTTAGGCTCCTTTCCATGAAGACTTGATTCAGGTGGATGGCAAGGGAGGAAGATCTACTCCAGTTCCCCTTTGTGTAGAGTCATCATCAAGAATGATGGGGGCATCTGTGCTGACTCCAATGAACAATGGACCCAGGACTGCATCCGCCATCTCCCCGCACCCAGTGGCAAACCCTGGGGTCTCAAATTTCAGCAGCGCCCTGTGCAACACCAAAAATTCAGCACCCCACGCAGCCTCTCACCTTCCACTCTACATCATAGTTGCGATGCCCCCTGCTATGCACCCAGTGTGACCAAACCGGTTGCACTCCCCTAAATTCGACTCTGCTCCGCCATCTCTTTGGATTCCCACCAAAAGCCAGCCAGGCTTCTGCATCTCTCTCTGCATAAATTCTGTTTACACAGAAATGGACGTGTTGCACGAAAGGGCTCTTATCAACCCCCTTATCGATCAAAATATGCCACAGGTGATGGCCCTCTTGATACGCCCACATCCTGCCTCCGTATCTCGGGCATCAACCCCTCACTATCTCCCTTGATTGGGGTAGAGTGGAAACTTTTTTGAAGTCATTCTAGAAACATCGCCTATAAAAAAAGAGACCAGGGGGAGCGTCAGGGTTACTGAGTGTCAAAGCAGCCAAGGAAAGAGACTGGAAGGGCCCCAATCCTCTCTTCATCTCCGCCTGTCATGAATCTCTCTCCGGCTGCCCTCGCCTTCCTCCTCTTCATGGCCAGCTTTGCCCTGGCCACTGCTTGCCCACGTGAGTTTATTATCTTTCTCTTCTCAGATGCATTTTTTAATTTAAGGGATATATAGCTGCTTTCAACTGATTTTTAAGACAGCGATAGGGCCAGGTGACCCATGAAGCAAAGTGAGGCAACCACCTCAGGTGGCAGGATCCACAGGGGCAGCAGATCCAGCCTCCAAGGAATGCATTGTCCTCTGCCTCTGCTGCTGCCACCACCGCAATGGCAGAAAAAGCTGCAGCTTGCAAGAAGAAGAAAGAAGAAGAATATAAGCGGAAATTCAAAGCAAAAATTCATCCGGAAATGGGATGTCTACAGGAGAGAAGTGTTAAAATATAATAAGAGTTTTTGTCTCCATGCCAGCATTTGAGGAATAAAGGTAATGGAAATAAGCAGGAGGAAAGAAAGTGGAGCTACAACTTTTCTTAGAATGTACTGGAGAATAGGTATACGATACTCTATTGTGTTGTAAACATTCAATTTAACATAAGTTGATGCAAAGGGAGTTGACAGGAAGTCAGTGCGGAGGAAGAAGAGATAAAGTGGGTGGGAAAAAATAGAATATTATCAATATTATTATATTATTATTATTATTATTATTATTATTTTCCTTTTGTCATCTTTCATTTATTTTCAATTAGTTATTTATTTATTTATTCATTGTAAATAAATTTTAAAATATGCAAAATTGTGAAATCAAAACATAAATAACCAAATAATTTTGTATGTAATCATATTTATTTTTGTCTGTGCAAATGATCTGGGTAATGGTTGGAACTTTTAACCCTGTCGTGCAATTTTTGTTTTGTTAATTAAAACCATGCAATAAAAATTATTTTTTAAAAAAGAAAAGAAAAAGCTGCGGCTTGCTCTTTAGGTGCCAGATTTGCCACTTCTTTGGCAATTCCTGCCCCAGTGTCCCATGCCACTGCTGCTGCAGCCTCTTGGAGGGGACCAGAGGCAAGATCACAGAGATTTCCAGGTGTAGAGCGGCAGCTGCAGTGGTGGCCCATGAAGAGGCACTTAGAAGAAGAAGAGTTTGGATTTGATATCCCGCTTTTCACTACCCGAAGGAGTCTCAAAGCGGCTAACATTCTCCTTTCCCTTCCTCCCCCACAACAAACACTCTGTGAGGTGAGTGGGGCTGAGAGACTTCAGAGAAGTGTGACTAGCCCAAGGTCACCCACCCAGCAGCTGCATGTGGAGGAGCAGAGACGCGAACCCGGTTCACCAGATTACGACTCTTCTGCTCTTAACCACTACACTACACTGGCTCTCTTAGCTTACCAATGAAACAGTGCTGCAGATGAGCCTCATGTGGAAACCAAACCCTTGTCTTGCTCAGCTACCTCAATGTATGTCTCCCCCAAACCATAGGCTAGCAACATAAGTTTCATGGGTCAAGATTCCCATATCCATGGCTGTGGGAGGTGGACAGTTCACAAGGATGCAAACCCATAATGGCCCTCCATTCTTTTCTCCCTTTCAGGTGTAGAATCCAAGAAGACACAAGGTGAAAAAATGTATCCTAGTAAGTCTTCCTTGTCTCCCTCTCCTCTACCTTACTCAAAGAGGTCAATAATCTGATAATGCTGTTATTCTTTATTTGGGCTTGTTTATTTTAACCCACTTGCAACTGTACTAATTCTATGTGCCTTTTTATGGTTTTGCTTTTCAGCCATTATTTTTCACCTGTTGCTATAATTGTTCTCTCTGTTTTATACACAAAATGGAAAAAGCTTTACCAAAATTGTAACAAACCTTACCCAAAGGGGGAACTGGTGGTCAGACTCACATGGATGCTTACTTCCCTACTCACTGTCCTGAAGACTCTGTTCACACAAGCTTTTCAGCCAAAGGTGGCCACAGTTCTCAAGGTCTTGTGTGGCAACCAATCCTTTGTGTTGTTAACCAAATTGAGTCTGTCTGCCCACACTGGTCAGTGGATCTCCTCAAACAGGAGAAGAAGGGGACTGGAGGTAAACCTATGAGCATTTCCTCTTCTTATTTCTTGTAATGAGATTTTTGTAATGCTGCCCCAGGATCTGGACCAAGGAGGAGAGGGGTATCAATGGCCACAAGCCATGGTGGCAGTGCTCTGCCTCCGTGGTTGGAGACAGCAACACTTCTGAAGACAAGTTGATGGAACCCACAGGAAGGGAGTGTGTTCAGGTCCTGTTTGTGGGCTTCCCATTGGGAGCATCTGGTTGGCCATTGTGAGAACAGGATGCTAGACTAGATGGGCCACTGGCCTGTTGCAGCAAGGCGCTTCTGATGTTCTTATGGAACTCCTTCCCACTGGAGGCAATGATGGCCACCAACGTGGAGGACTTTAAAAGAGTGTTAGATCAATTCATGGAGGATAGTATGGCTGCTCTTATATTCTTAAGGGGGAGCAGAGTGAAGGAGTGATGGTCCCCTCCTAAAGGGTTTGCTTGGGAGGAGAGCAGGCCCCCCTGAAACCCTCCCCAAGGCCCCTCTGTTGGCCAGAGAGAGAGAGTCCCAGGTTCACTCCCCAGCATCTCCAGTTAGGGCTAGGAATGCCCCACATCTGAAACCACACCGAGCCACTGCCAGTCACTGCAGACCATAGTGAGCTAGATGGGTTGACTTGCTGAAAGGTAGCTTCTTATGTGCCTGTTAAATTAGCCCTCTAAGATTTCAGTACTCATGACTTTGGATAGTTTTAGGGAAAGGACAGTAACTCAGTGCCAGAGCATCTGCTTTGAATGCAGGTCTCGTGTTCAATCCCCAGCCACATCTCTAGGTGAGAAAACAGCAGGCAGGACCTGAGCAGAAAAGCCGTCTTCCCTCCTGCGCTTTGGAGCAACTTCTGTTCAGAAGTATTGCTGCCTCCAACTGTGGAGGCAGAGCATAGCCATCCTGGCTAGAAGCCATCGATAGCCCTCTCCTCCTCCATGAATTGGTTCACTCCTCTTTTAAAGCCACACCATACTTAGTAGCCATCACTGCCTCCTAAGGGTGCGTGTTCCCTAGTTCCACCTGATGCTTGCACCTTCCTATGTACATACTGGACTCAAGAGGATACAGGCCAGGAAACAGAATTCCTGGCCAACGACTTTGCAGCAGAGTTTTGCTGGTTGCACTCAACCCTTTCCCCTTCCTCTTCCAGTGGGTTTCATCCTTCCATTTTTCTGCTGCTTCACCTACTCGGCAAAGAAGATCCCCTGGAAATTAATAGCTGACTATTACAAAACAAACAGAAGGTGCTTTAACCCAGCAGTTGTGTAAGTATAAAAATAATTCTGCTCTGTTTGCAGCCTCCAGGCATGGGAAGGGGTTGGGGTGTCCAGCTTCCCCAAATATACCAACCCCGCTCTCTTTCTGCACATCTGTCAGAAGTCTAGCTGAGCCATCCAAGCCCACAGAAAAAAATCATAGAATTGTAGAGTTGGAAGGGACAGCCAAGGCTCCCCCCTGCAATGCAGGAATCACAGCTAAAGAATCCCTGACAGACTATGATTTTATGATCCTACCTCAAGGGCAAGAGAGGGCTTGACAGGAAGGCAGAGAAAGCCAGATGGGAGGCTGATTGTGTCTCGCCTTTGATTCCCTCCAGGTTCATCACAAAGAAAGGCCGGGGGATCTGTGCCAACCCTGCAGAGAAATGGGTCCAAGAATACATGGACCACTTCGAGATGAACTGAGCATCAGTGCTGAAACCAGAAGCCTTTATACTGGGAATAGTAGGAGATGAAATACCCAAAAGAGACTTAAATTTTTTTTTTTGTATGCCACAACTGCTGCAAGGCTACTACTTGCCAAGAATTGGAAGAGCCAGGAAATACCAACAACAGATGAATGGCAAATGAAGATGATGGTCTTTATGGAACTTGACGAACTGACTGGAAGACTCCGCGACCAGGGAGAAGTGACGGTTGAGGAAGACTGGAAGAAATTTAAATTTTATTTGAATAAATATTACAATATTTAGAGTCGCCTTAGGAAGTAGTTATAGGTTTTTGCTTTTTAAAAAAATAGGTTAATTGTAGGTTTCAGAAGTATAATGGTTAAGATGTTACTTTATAGAAACTGCAAGAGAATATTAAGGAAATGAAATGAAATTCAGATGGGAGGGTATTTTATTTTCCTCAAAATCTAAGGGTCCACCCCTGCTAATTATTTTATTTATGAAACTTTGGAGGGAACACAAAGCAATCAACCTCTTTGCTATTTTTGTACGTATGACTGTTTTAATATTACCACAGAATAAGAATTTCCACAATAAATGTTTTTTTCTACAAGTTTTGTTGTAAGCTGAGTGTTTATTCCTATCCACCCTGTTTGCAATCTGTGGTGTAAAAGAGTTTCCTCCTCTCTCTCTCTCCTTTTGGGCTCCCAGAATCCCAAGCCCAGCTGGGGTGGGGAACGAAATACATACGGCCCTCGATACCTCCCTCTCTGGCCCTCAGAACTCCCCACAGACTGCCACAACCCTTCACTAGCCCAGTTTCAAGCTTTCATTGGGTGTTTTTGCCTGGCTGCAAATGTTTCCTTGAACGCTGATGATGCTTAGTTGTGCATCTGTGCAAAAAAAGAAAAAGAAAAAGAAGGATTAGATAGATTGCAAATAAATAGCAAAGGTAACATTGTTGGTCCATAAGAGGGGAGGGGAGGGATCCACAGGTGGGAATCCCTTTATTATCACCAAGAGGAGGGGGGATCTTTTGTATCAGTGACTGGTTACATAACAGGGAAGCAGAGAGAAGGAATAAATGGACCGTTTTCTGAATGCAAAGAGGCAGAAAGTGGAGTCCTCCGGGGATCAGCATTGGGACCTGTCCTTTCTAACCTTAGGAGTGAGCAGTGAGGTGACCAAGTTTCCTGCTGATGCCAAATTGTTCAAGGTGGTTGAAGCAAAAAACTGACAGGCCCTTCCTCTGCCACTTTGACAGCATCTCCCAATGCTCATCCCTCCACCTCCATTGCCCTCACAGCAAGAAGCTCTTTCACCAACGGGCCATCCAGCACAAGCTCCTGCAACCTGTTCAGAACAGGTGGGTGGTTGTCCAGTCCTGGCACCCAGTGAAATGTGGGCAGGTTCAGTGGAAGTGAGGCTGAACCAGTGCAAAGAGAAACTGAAACGGAAGAGAAAACAGTCTCTTGAGGAGTAGGGATTCCTGAGGGGTTATTTCCATTGTTCAGGGAGAGATCTTTCCCTTGGGCTCAGTCTGTTATTGGGTACTGTTGTGATCCTCCAGAAGATTTCTGAGATAATAATGGCACACTCACTGGCACCCCCTGCCATGTCCAAACACATCCCCTTCACAGAGTTGGGCAAAATAGAAATCTCCCTGGGACCTTGGTGGCTCTAGATAAGCCTACTCCTAAGAAGGACATGAGGAAAGCCTCCTGGATCAGGCCAGTGGTCCATCTAGCCTAGCATGCTGCTCCATCCGTGGGTGCTTTTGTTCAAAGCATGGAGGTGCAGCAGTCTTGGCACAAATGGTCTCTTATCGACAAAGAAGTTGCCACAGATTGCCTGCATGTTTAGATGTGCCCATATCCTGCCTCAGTATCTTGGGCATCAGGCCCTCCTTATCAGAAGGTTGCAAACTGATTTGCCTGCTGGAATTTCCTGAAGTTTCATAACCTCCCCTCTGCATTCTGGAGGCTGTAGACACAAGGTTTTTTTTTTTTTTTTATAAACTTTATTATATAAATTCAGAACAAACATTCTTTAAAATATGTACATCCTTTCAACCTAAACAAACAAAGAAAATAAAGATTAACAAAACAAGTTTTTGGTGTCATATATAAAAACAAAAATAGTTCACAATACATCTACATGTAATAAATGTAATATTACATATAAACGTTAAAGGAAACAAACCCTTTACATTATTTTCTATTGCCCTTTAGCGCTACATATCTTTCTCTTCTTCCTTCAATCTAATTATATCGCTTCTTTTTCTCTTTACTCAAGGCTTCCACTTGTCTGAGTCCTAGTACTCATTCTAACACTCCTTTTACCACTCTGAAATCCTCTATGAAATCCTATATTCCTATTTCTACTTCATTCTCCTTTCCTTTACTTCCTTTAATCATTCCTTTGTTCAGGGTACAGGATATCTAGAAATGGAGCCAGCATTTCACCGTGGGGCACTGCTTTTTAAAATATTCTCCAAACTTTCCCCAGTCTTGTTGAAAATTTTGGTCATTGCGTCCTCTTATTTTGTCCGTTAATTTGGCTAAATCAATATAATTAAATAATTTTTCTTGCCATTCTTTAATTTCTGGTATTTCTTGCTTTTTCCAATATTGGGCTATTAAAGTTCTGGCCGCAGCAGTAGCATAGTGGAATAATTTTTCATCTTGTTTTTTTATTTCTCCGTCTATAATTCCCAATAAGAATAATTCCTGGTTCTTTTTAATATTATATTTCATCATTTTTTTTATTTCTTCCAATACCTGGGTCCAGAATTTTTGGATCCTCTCGCAGTGCCACCACATGTGTGAAAAGGTCCCCTCTTCTTTGTGACATCTCCAACAAGAGCTGTTCTTAGCTTTATACATTTTGTGAATTTTACTTGGTGTCATGTACCACCTGTAGAACATCTTGATCAAGTTTTCTCTAATCCCCTCCGCCGCCGTGAACTTCCACACCTTCCCCCACAGTCTCTCCCACTTTTCGAATTCTATTGTTTTCCCCAAGTCTTTCGCCCATTTGATCATAGTTTCCTTAATCATCTCGTCCTTTACCTCCCACTCCAATAAGATATTGTACATGCTTGATATCAGTTTGCTCCTTCTATATAAGAGATGTTTTTCTAGCAGAGAAGAGTCCTCTAAAAACCCTTTTTGTGCTCTATCTTGGTTGAATTTACTATTTATTTGATGATATTGGATCCAACCTGTTAGGAGATGTTTAATATCATTATAATCTTTTAATTTTAATTTCCCATCTTTTTCCTCTATCAGATCTTTGTATTTACCCCAATTTCCGTTTGAATTTCTTTTTTTGACTGTAATTATTTCAATCGGGGATACCCATTTAGGTGTTTTGGGTTCCAATAGTCTCTTATGTTTTTCCCAAATTTTTAATAGAGATTTTTTAATGATATGGTTATTAAACCCCTTATGAGCTTTAATTTTGTCTTCCACCAGGTATGCATGCCAGCCGAATTTGTTTTCAAAACCCTCCAGATCTAGCAACTTATGATTTTCTAATACCATCCATTCCTTTAGCCACATAAAGCCTGCCGCTGTATGATAAAGTTCTAGATCTGGCATTGCCAGACCACCTCTACTTTTTGTATCAATCAATAGTTTGTATTTGATTCTCGGAGGCTTATGGTCCCATATAAATCTTGTCAGTTCTTTTTTCCATTGTTTAAAGATGTTTGTACACGATCCCAAAATTGGGATCATTTGGAACAGGAATAGCATTTTGGGGAGGGTGTTCATTTTAATCGCTGCAATTTTACCAAGGAGGGATAATTTTAGTCTACTCCAAACCTCAAGATCTTTCTTAACCTCTTTCCATACTCTAATGTAGTTATCCTTGAATAAATTATTGGTGTTGTTCGTAATCCATACCCCCAGGTATTTGGTTCTGTCCACCACTCTCAGTCCTAGCTCATTTTGCAATCTCAGTACTTCTTCTTTGGACATATTTTTAGTCAAGATGTTAGTTTTACTCATGTTTAGGCTAAACCCAGCGAGTTGTCCATATTCCTCCACTCTTACTATACTTTGCTTAATGCTTTCCGTTGGGTCCTCTACCATGATAATTACGTCATCTGCGAATGCTTTAATTTTATGGACATCTCCTCCATTTTTAATACCTTTAATTCCTTCATCGTTCCGTATGTTTTCCAACAAAAACTCCAAGCTCAGTATGAAAAGTAAAGGAGATAAGGGACAACCCTGTCTTGTGCCTCTTTGTATCCTTATTTCTCCTGATATTGCGTTGTTTATTATAAGTTTGGCTCTTTGGGTTTTGTAAATTGCTTCGACTGCATTTGAAATTTTTTGACCAAATCCTAATAAACCTACTGCCCCTTTGAGGAATGGCCAAGATACTCTATCGAAAGCTTTCTCGGCATCTAGGAGTAGAAGTGCTGCCTTTTTCTCTTTCTTTACACTCAAATATTCCAAAACACCAATTACATTCCTCATATTACTGTGCATTTGTCTACTTGGCAAAAAGCCCGTCTGATCTTTATTCATCTTCTCTCCCAATATTTTCTTTAACCGATTTGCTATAATTCCAGTGAACAATTTATAATCATTGTTTAAAAGAGAAATTGGTCTAAAATTTTTAACCTGTTTATTGTCTACTCCTTGTTTAGGGATCACTGAAATAAGTGCTTCTTCCCATGATTTAGGGATAACCCCTTTATCACAAATTCCGTTCATGACCATCCTCAAAGGCTCATTCAAAATTTTTTCAAATTTTTTGTAGAATACCGCTGGTAGACCATCCACACCTGGGGATTTACCTGTCTTAGATTTTTTAATTGCTTCTTTTAATTCTGTTGCTGTAATTGGTTCATTTATAATTTGTCTCTCGTTTCCATCAATTTCCCATAGGTTGGTTTTCTTTATATACTTCTCTATCTCCGCCTGGTCTGATTTCTCTTCTTTGTATAAGTCTGTATAGAATTCTACAAATAGGTTTGTTATTTTTTTCGGGTCTGTAATCGATTCTCCCTGGTCCATTATTTTCTCTATTAATCTTTCTTTTTCTTTTTTCTTTAGTTGCCATGCCAGGTATTTGCCAGTTTTATTTGAGAATTCAAAGCTCCTTTGTTTAAGATATCTTATTTTATTTTCTATCTCTTTATCTAGTATAGTAGAGACCTGAGTCTGCAATAATTTGATATTCCTTTCTATCTCCTCTTTATTCCCTTTCTTAGTTTTCATTAATGCTAGTTCATTCTGTCTTATTTCCTTTAATAACTCCTCTAGTTTTTTATTTTTCTGTCTTCTCTTCCAGATACTTTGGCTTATAAAGAAGCCCCTAATTACCGATTTCCCCGCATCCCAGACCGTGTTTATATCGACTTCTTTATTATAATTCAATTCAAAATAATCAGCTAGGACCTTTTCGGCCTTTCTGATTACAGTCTCATCATTCAACAGAAGCTCATTTAGTCTCCATCTCCTTACTCCTTCTGCTCTTCCTGATAGTTCCATATATACTGGGTTGTGATCGGAAAGGGTTCTGGGCAATATCTCTACCTTTTCGCATCTCAGTAATAAGCCTTTTGAGACCCAGATTGAGTCAATTCTACTTTCTGAGTCGTTTGGGTGGGAGAGAAAAGTAAATTGTCTTTGTGTGGGATGTCTACACCTCCACACATCCTGTAGGTCCAAATTGTCTATCATTCCGAAAAAGGTCTTCGGTAGTTTCCCTTGTTTTAAACAATTATCTTCCTTTCGTTTATCTATTTGTGGCGATACAACCCCATTCAGATCTCCCATTAATATAATCTTTTGGTCCATATAGTCCAGTAATATATTTTCTACCTTTTTATAGAATTCTGCCCTTTTTTCATTTGGGGCATAGATTCCCATTACAACGACCTTTTCCTGCTTCTCTTGAAGTTTAACTACTATGATCCTACCTTCGTTATCTTTGGTTATTTGTTCTGGTCTTAACCTCGGGTTGATATACATCACTACTCCTCTCTTTTTTTTTATGTCAGATGAAATAAATTCATCCCCTAATTTCCTATTTACAAGTAACTGGCGGTGGGCTTTTTTGATATGCGTTTCTTGTAAGCATATTACATCTAGTTTTTTCTTCTTTAACAGATGTTCTACCCGGTTTCTTTTTACCTTATTATTTAGTCCATTTACGTTCCAAGTAATCACTTTTAGATCCATATCTCTTAGTCAAAGGTTTATTAAAGCATAAATTTTAAATCAGCTCTTTGGAGTTCAAGGTCTATTACTAAGGGTAAAAAAAGATCCAACAAAGACAAAAAGACACAAACAAAGAGAAAAATAAAACAAAAGAAAGAACAAAGGCAGAACTATCACCTATATTCCTTTTACATGTGGCGTAGATAGCACCCACGTTAAAAAATAGCAGATTAAAATTCTTATCTCTCTGCAGTATACTACTCTGTCAGTTCACTTTAACAGCAATTTATCTATTCTAGCTGCTCCTCTTCCCCCTCTAGCTCTTCCTCGTCTTCGTTTTCTCCTTCCCTCCTTTTATTCCCTTCTATTTTCCCCTCTCCCATTGATTTTTCAAGTTTTCTCCAAAACCTTTCTGCTTCCAGTTCCGTGGTTACTTTCACCCTTGTCTGATTGTACATAAATGAGAGCCCTTCCGGGAACTCCCATTTAAAGTAAATATTATTCCTCATCAACACCTCAGTCAGAGCCTTATACTTCGATCTCTTTTTCAATAGCCTTGGGGGGACCTCCCGCTTAATAATAATCTCTTTACCATCAATCTTGAGTTTTTGAAATTTTTTCTTTTGCATTATTTTGTCCCTCAGGATCCTCGAATTTAAGAAAAGTAGACAGTCCCCAGGCCATCTGGTAGCTCGTGTGTGTCTTGGTTTCAGTCTGAAGGCCCTGTCAACACATATAGACACATCTTCCTCCTTCAACTGCATCCATTCTGCTATACCTTTAATAAGTATGTCTTCCACATTTTCGTCCTGAGTTTCTTTAAGACCTCTCATTCTCAAGATCAATTCATTTTGTCTGAGTTCCTGCATCGCCATCACATCCCAAGTTGATTCCTGTATGTCCTTTAATTTTTGTAATTCTTCCAAAACTTTTTCTTGGCTCCTCCTGTTTTCTCTACAGTCGTCCAAAGTTTTCTTCATCAGTTCTTCTTGTTTGTTTACTTTAGTTGTTAGGTTCTGGGTTTTCTTCTCCATCTCATGATCTTTCTTTTGCAGTTCTTCATATTGTTTGTTTAAGTCCACTATCGCTTGGGAATTTTGTTCAATTTTTTTCAAATTTTGTTCAATTTTATTTTCCATTTTATCCAACTTCTCATTTATAGAGTCCATTTTGTCCCCTAATTCTGCTCTCAATCCTAATATTAACTCCTTGATCTCACCATTGTCCACATCCATATTTGACGGACGTCTTTGAGTAGTTGCAGGGGTGTTGACATTGTGATTTCTCGATTTCTTACTGTCTTTTTCCATTTCCCTTATTTGTTCTTATTTCTTACTTCTTCTCTTGAAATATTTATTTATTCTTGTCCTTAGATTCTATTTTGTCTTTGTGTATTTATGTATATCTTTACCGTCCTTTTATAGTTCTTTTTGTGCTATTTTGTGATCCTTTATGGTCCTGGTTTAATCTTGAAATTCTTTACTCTTTTCCTTTAAATTTAATTTAATTTGTTTTGTATGTATTCCTTTGATAGATTATTTATTTTATCCCAATTTATTTGCTCAATTTATTGCAATATTCCCTCTTGTAGAGATGGCACAAATTTATTCAATGGGAGAGGTTTAGGTATGCACTTAAAGTCTCATCCTCCCTTTAGTTCCGGGTCTTTCAAAATATATATGTTCAAGACTGGTTAACCGCTATTCACTAGAGGGGTCAATAACCGATCCCTGCCACTAGATGTCCTCAGTGCGCTCTACTAGCCACCTCAGGTCGTTCTTCCTGCCTCCACTTGAACTGAGTTCTTTATCTTCTCTTCCTGTATCTTTTCCACCACTTCCGGGAGGAGTTGAGTCAGCGTTCCTCACTCAGCGTTTTCCCTCCTCCGCCATATTTCAGCCGCTCCCCTTCCTTCCCTTTGTCTTTCAGTCCCCTTGTTTGTGGTGATTGCTCTATTCACTCTCGGCTCCCTTTGTTTCCGTTCAGTCCGGGACCTCCACAACCGCGTTGCCCGCTCCGTAAAACTCCCCACACAGCTATCTTCCGCCTCGTCCTTTCCCCGTCTTTACAGGTACTTCCAGACTCGGTTTAACTAGAGGGTGGGTGAGGGGCTCTAAGTTCAAGGTCTCCCGCTCTAGTTCTCTTTCTTTGGTTTTTCCTGTAACAGTCCTGTTTACAGTGGTGTGAAGCGTTCCAGGAATCCGACAAGTCTCTTTAGAAGTAAGTTAAAAAGTCCGTATTGCCCTTGTCTTTCCCAGGTTAAGTTCGGAGTTACAAGGGTTCGCTGTGGTTTAAATTATTAAACCCACAGAATTTGGCTCGTTGTTGTTTGTCAAAACATTCTAGTTGTTAAAGCATTAAAAGCATTAAGTACGTTTTTTCCACTCCGCTCCGGGTTTCCCTCTTGCCTCTTGAAAACCCAGCCGCTACGCTGCGCCTTTGTCTCAAGGCTTCCTCACAAAGGTCGGGATATGTGATTGCACCGGGGCTCCCCAAACGGTCTTTTAATAATGGGACTTATATTCTTCTTACCCCTCTTCGCGGTGCCGCTCACTGCCCTTGAGCTTCGGACTTTTCCTCCGCTAGCTTGTAAAGTAATGCCTCGGAGTTTCTTTCCTTTGTGGGACAGACTGCCTGAGTTGCAACCCCGGCAGACCTAGACCTGGCTGCAGCAGCGACCAAACCGGAAGCCCAGTAGTTATAGGTTTTTGCTTTTTAAAAAAATAGGTTAATTGTAGGTTTCAGAAGTATAATGGTTAAGATGTTACTTTATAGAAACTGCAAGAGAATATTAAGGAAATGAAATGAAATTCAGATGGGAGGGTATTTTATTTTCCTCAAAATCTAAGGGTCCACCCCTGCTAATTATTTTATTTATGAAACTTTGGAGGGAACACAAAGCAATCAACCTCTTTGCTATTTTTGTACGTATGACTGTTTTAATATTACCACAGAATAAGAATTTCCACAATAAATGTTTTTTTCTACAAGTTTTGTTGTAAGCTGAGTGTTTATTCCTATCCACCCTGTTTGCAATCTGTGGTGTAAAAGAGTTTCCTCCTCTCTCTCTCTCCTTTTGGGCTCCCAGAATCCCAAGCCCAGCTGGGGTGGGGAACGAAATACATACGGCCCTCGATACCTCCCTCTCTGGCCCTCAGAACTCCCCACAGACTGCCACAACCCTTCACTAGCCCAGTTTCAAGCTTTCATTGGGTGTTTTTGCCTGGCTGCAAATGTTTCCTTGAACGCTGATGATGCTTAGTTGTGCATCTGTGCAAAAAAAAGAAAAAGAAAAAGAAGGATTAGATAGATTGCAAATAAATAGCAAAGGTAACATTTGTTGGTCCATAAGAGGGGAGGGGAGGGATCCACAGGTGGGAATCCCTTTATTATCACCAGAGGAGGGGGGGATCTTTTTGTATCAGTGACTGGTTACATAACAGGGAAGCAGAGAGAAGGAATAAATGGACCGTTTTCTGAATGCAAAGAGGCAGAAAGTGGAGTCCTCCGGGGATCAGCATTGGGACCTGTCCTTTCTAACCTTAGGAGTGAGCAGTGAGGTGACCAAGTTTCCTGCTGATGCCAAATTGTTCAAGGTGGTTGAAGCAAAAAACTGACAGGCCCTTCTCTCCACTTTGACAGCATCTCCCAATGCTCATCCCTCCACCTCCATTGCCCTCACAGCAAGAAGCTCTTTCACCAACGGGCCATCCAGCACAAGCTCCTGCAACCTGTTCAGAACAGGTGGGTGGTTGTCCAGTCCTGGCCCCAGTGAAATGTGGGCAGGTTCAGTGGAAGTGAGGCTGAAACCAGTGCAAAGAGAAACTGAAACGGAAGAGAAAACAGTCTCTTGAGGAGTAGGGATTCCTGAGGGGTTATTTCCATTGTTCAGGGAGATGATCTTTCCCTTGGCTCGTCGCCTGTTTTATTGGGTACTGTTGTGATCCTCAGAAGATTTCTGAGATAATAATGGCACACTCACTGGCACCCCTGCCATGTCCAAACACATCCCCTTCACAGAGTTGGCAAAATAGAAATCTCCCTGGGACCTTGGTGGCTCTAGATAAGCCTACTCTAAGAGGACATGAGGAAAGCCTCCTGGATCAGGCCAGTGGTCCATCTAGCTAGCATGCTGCTCCATCCGTGGGTGCTTTTGTTCAAAGCATGGAGGTGCAGCAGTCTTGGCACAAATGGTCTCTTATCGACAAAGAAGTTGCCACAGATTGCCTGCATGTTTAGATGTGCCCATATCCTGCCTCAGTATCTTGGGCATCAGGCCTCCTTATCAGAAGGTTTGCAAACTGATTTTGCCTGCTGGAATTTCCTGAAGTTTCATAACCTCCCCTCTGCATTCTGGAGGGCTGTAAGACACAAGAAGGACCCATGTCTTTGGTGACCCTGGCCAAACCACCCCTGCATGATTTCCAAAAGGCATCTTTAGTTGGTGTCAACACCAGGCTTGGTCTGTGCATCAATCTCAACCCATGAGATTGGTATTTGTGCTTTTTTAACTTGCAGTAATTCATAAACAACCTGGATTCACAGGAGAGCAGTGAGGTGGCCAAATTTTGCTGTTAATGCGGAATTGTTCAGGATGTTGAAACTGTTCCAAGCACCTCACTCTCCCAAGTGGGTGAGAGAATCCGGGGTCCAGGCAACTTTCCCAGGTTTAGATTCCTTGGAAATGAGGGTCAGCTAGAGACGTGGTGTCTTTGGGGCATATGGTTTTATTTACAAGAGATACAAGCCGGTATAAGATGTGGGGGTCAACAAACATCAGTACGCAACAGATCTTGCTTCTCACCCAGTTTATGTGAAATGCAGAAATAGAAGATGCATGGTGCGCAGTACCCCTCTCAAAATTCCCCCTGTTACTATTTATTTCTCTGTGGTTGGCGTACTGTGTACTCTTACACACCCACCCCACCTTTATTTTTGGAAGGTCGTGCAAACTGCCAACATTCCGCCCGTCCCTCCACTCAGGGCCGCTGGGTAGTAACAGGATAATCCAATCCAGCTACCAGTGGCCGTTATAGGCTGGGCTTCTGGGCTACTGGGGATGGTAAAGTCTTTTGGGCCTATAGTCCAGGGCTTCACTCACGTTTGGATTCCCCCCTGCTACTCGTTACCCTCAGTGAAGGGAAACTATGTGGCACTTCTAGGCTTTTATCCTGCACCCCTCCTTAGTGTAACTCCATGGACCTGACTTATGCACCCTGTAACTCTTTTGTCCATTCTCCAAGTTCAGCCTCTTTTGAGCCCTCCTAACTTGCTGATCAGATAATCGACGATTATGGTCTTGCCAACCGAGAACAAGGCCTTTATTTTTCACCAAACATAACAGTCTTATATTTCTTTGTTTACAAGCTTAGTTACAATAGATGCATATCTTCCTTCAGTTGAAACATCAACTTATTTCAAACCTAACTCACCACTATCCTGGCCCCCAACACCCTCTACCTTCCAGTCACACTCTCCTCCGCCCATTCTCCTCTCTCTAATGGCTGCTCCCTCCTTTTTAAAGTGCGGATGTTCGCTCCCAACAAGCGAACTGTCAACTCTAACGGAGTGCAACTTAATCTTTAACTCCCTGGGGATACTCTGAAGCCGTAACCTAGGACCAATCTGTTACACATGTGATGGCAAGTGAACAAGACTGAGTAAGAGAGAGAGAGTGGGGAATTGATCTTCCCTTTTATACAAGTTGCAGCACCATCTCTACTGGCCACACCCAGGGGGAAGGTGGCTCCCACAGGGTTTGACAGGAAGTCTCCTATTGGATCCACAATTTCGCTGAGTGCCCATTCAGCAAACAGAAAATGTTGGACTTGGGCTTGCTCTTCTGGATACCTCAACAAATGATAAATCTGGGTTTTCATCAGCTGGACATTTGCCCCATTTAGGCTAAAAGAGCAAGGTTTTTTGCCATATTTCAAAGGAGAAAACACCTACCCAACACCCTCCACCTGCATCCGGACAGCTGGTGGTTTCTGCAGCTCCTTCAAAGCGTAGCTTCACATGGAATCACATTGCAACAGCCAAACAAGGGCGCTTCATCTGGGCCAAGTCTGGCTACCCAGGACTTGGTGCTGTTTGTGAACCAGAAAAATACTGAGCAAAAGCCCCTTGACCCCAAGGAGACCTGCTGAGTGCTGAAACTGTGAACCATAGAAAGTTCCACCACTTCCTGGACTGTATAGAGTTTTCGCCTTCAGGTCTGCAGCAATGGAATGGGAACTCACTACAAACAGGACCAGTACACTTTTCTCTCCAAGGAGGCTTCTCGTCCACTCTGCTTGAAGCCGGCTTCATTTTATGGAATTTGGTTCTGCGGTTTTGCTCCAGTTTGTCAAGCAGCTGGCCGTAATGCACTTCATTTTCTCCAGCTGCCAGCTCGGCCTGGTCCTTCTTTTTGCTGGATTTGCTGCGGGAGCATCAACTTGAACTGCTCAAGGAGTGCTGCTGCTTTCTCCCACCATCTTGACCAGCCACACCTCGCTCACAGGTCCTCCTCCAGGAAACCAAAACCCACTTTTCGGACACACCGGTGTCTGGATGTGTGCGTTTCATCGGAGTTGTTGCAACGGCCCAATCCTTTAGGGTTCCAGGTGCAGCCCCTCCACATGGCCGCTATTTTCCCAGGGCAGACCTGGGGTCAGAGCCAATCCAGTTCTGATTTATTTCCCAGAATGGTCCTGCTTTTCCTTAGGACATCCTAATTTCATTGCTGAAAAATGTTGGGGGTATGGAGTTATGTGAAACCTGGAGCCCAGGAGATAAGTAACTATAGCAACCTAAGTTTTTAATGTTCAATGTTTTTCTTCTGTTTTTTTATGTTGGAAAACCTCTTAGAAGTGGCTGGGGCAACCCAGTCAGATGGGTGGGGTTATATTATATTATTATTATTATTATTATTATTATTATTATTATTAGTTTGGAGGTATA